>PVKS010028561.1:0-26314 GCA_004027875.1 Aplodontia rufa
CATGTCTGTTCTATACCTGTTCCATGTCTGTTCTATACCTGTTCCATATCTGTTCCATACCTGTCCCATGTTTGTTCCATATCTGTTCCATATCTATTCTATACCTGTTCCATGTCTGTTCCATATCTGTTCCATACCTGTTCCATGTCTGTTCTATACCTGTTCCATATCTGTTCTATACCTGTTCTATACCTGTTCCACATCTGTTACATACCTGTTCCATACCTGTTCCACATCTGTTCCATACCTGTTCTATACCTGTTCCATACCTGTTCCACATCTGTTCCATACCTGTTCTATACCTGTTCCATACCTGTTCCACACTGAGTACAAAGTGCTGCATTCTCTCTAATTATCCTTCTAAGGCAGCAGAAAAGTTTTAGTCAACAAGAGAAGGCTTCAGCAGAAGGGACAGATAGTGGTTAGAAAATAAAATTTCTTCTCAAAAAAATAAATTAGTTTCTGGAACAAATTATTTGCCTGTATTCTCCAGAATATTAGAAGACTAAACCATCCAGGTATAATGTGGCCTTTGTTTATGATTACAAAGTCAAGACAGTGATTTCTCAAAAGGCAGACTCTAGGACTAAGTTACAATATAACGTGAGTTTTCCAACATTGTTTCCACTTATTAGTGACATGTTCTATGACAATTTTAATTCTTGGAAAATACTCTTGATTGGGAAAAATTAAAGTATTGCCCCCAAATTCAAAACTCAAATCAAGATCTTAAAATCTAAGCATATAATTTTAAGATTCCAATTATGTATATGATGGATACCAAAATATTCATCAGGGGAATGAGGAAAAATAAAAGATAAACAAGCTGCCAAGGACCAGAGTGGGGCAAGAGGTGGACATCTTAAAGACTGTCAGAAAGGCCAAGAAGCCATGGCACCCTGCACTCTCCCCTTCTCTAATGCAGGAGAAGGAGAGGAGAAGGGGGCTGCACGGCTTGAAGGGTCCCCTGACCTCTCTGGTCACAGCTCGTTTATGTACTGAAAAGAGTTCAGAATCATCTAGAAACTTGGAAGGAATGCTGAATTGTCCTATTAACAATAGATGGCACCCGTAGTGCACCTGAGTCTTCTGTGCCTGTGTCATCTAGGTCTCTAAATAGGGAAGTTTCTCCCTCTTCCTTTCCTTTCAGGTAATTTTCTATATGTGACTAAAAGAGTATGTCCCATCGCAAGGAAAATATTTTAAAAGTCTAGTGCATGAAGCCAGAGCAGTGGCTCAGTGGTAGAGCACTTGCCTGGCATGTGTGAGGACCCAGGTTCAATCCCCAGGGTTAGGGCATGGAGGCGAATGGTGGGAGCACAGGTTAAGAGCATGATTCTATAAAATGGACCCACTGTGCTGACCCCACATGCCTTCCCTTCCAAGAGCCTGCTAGCCTAGGTAAGAGGATGTGTCACATTCGTCAGCAAGTTACCGTTATCTTCACACATCCCAAAATAATGTTGATGGGAGGAACCCAAATTACCTTAAGGGAGAGACTTGTGTGGCCAGATTCTAAAATTCAGGAAGATCAGGATAATTGCTCCAAACCAGAAAATCTGTAAAAAACGTATGGTTAAGAATTCAATTGGATAACAGATGCTGGCGGGGTTGTGGAGAGATAGCACATTAACACACTGTTGGTGGAACTGCAGACTGGTACAGCCCCTCTGGAAAGCAGTGAGGAGAATCCTCAAAAAACTAGGGATGAACCCACCATATGATCCTGCTATTCCACTCCTGGGTATTTTTCCAGGGGATTTAGAATCAGCACACTACAGTGACAGTGAAATCAATGTTCATAGCAGCTCAATTTATAATAGCTAAATTATGGAAACAACCCAGATGTCCACACTGGATGAATGGATCAAAAAACTGTGGTACATATATACCATGGAGTTTTACTCACCAATTAGAAACAATGATATCACAGCCTTTGAAGGTAAATGGATGGCTATGGAAGAAATCATGCTGAGTGAAGTCAGCATAAACCAGAGAACCAAGGGTCGAATGTCTTCACTCATCTGTGAAGGCTGGAGCTAGACCCTGGCCATTGAGAAAGGAGGTCTATCATCATGTTTTAAATCTGGATAAGGTGTAATGTCATACAACCTAAGGCATCTGTAGAGATGGAAATGGGGGGAGGGGAGGGATAGGCTGAGTAATGGGGGGGCTCTTGGGGATAAATCTAATTTTCAGAATTTATATATATATATATTATTTCATTAGAAGCTTGTTTGATTGTTCAACAAATAAATTTCTGAATAAAAAAAAGAATTCAATTGGAACTAGTTGGCAGGGGCCAAGATAACCTAGAGTTACCATGGCAACGAACACTTAAAATCTATAACCTTGCTGTCAGTCATAAGTCAGGAGGTAGACCTGGGCTGGACTCTCTGGAAACTTCTCTGTGATCCCCAATAAGAGTAGGGTCAGGGGAGACACATTATCCCTCTCCTCTCTGAGAGGACCCACTCTCTCCCTTGAGAGTGCTCCCGTTCCCTTTCCTATCCCTTCAAGAAGCTCTTTCCTGTTACACTGAGTGACATGTCTGCAGTCTTTGACTTTATGGCAAGAATTGAGTTGAAAGGGGGTCTTTGCACTGACTGCCTCAATTTCCCCAGAAGGCCCCAGAAGGCCACAGATCTGAGAAGGCCACAGATCTGTAACCCCAGCACCACATACACAACTAAGTGGAGATAAACAAAAAACAGATGAAAAAATAAACACTCTCTCTCTTTAAAAAAAAAAAGTCTACTGGGAAGGAAACTATTGAAAGTTCAGATAATTTACTCTGATGATAGCTACAAAAAATAATAAGAACTTGTCTTGCTTGGGTTTTGGAAAGCTTTCTAATTTTATACTTTCTCATTACACAGACCAAAATCCATCAAATGCTGGTTTAAAACCTTAAAATCTAATTTCAGAGCTGCATGAGACATACATCTCAAGACAAAACAAAACAAAAACCCCACACACTGAAAGGAATCCTGTAACTGTCTCCAAAACCCTTCTCAGGAAAGTGGTGTTCTCCTGTAAGGCTTCATTTAGTGTGTGTCAAACAGCATCCCACTGAGTGCAAAGTCCCACAGGAAGCCCTCCAGCAGAAAACACCAGTACTGCATCTCCCCTCTCTCTGTATTTTCTCCCGTAAAGGAACGGGGAAAAATGATCATGGTGAAAAATATAATAAAGAATTACCATTTAATAAGACCTGCTAGAAAAAATAAAGTGGAGATAGCTGATTAACTTACAAAAACCATTGTGAAATAAACGGTAAGCCTGCCAAGAGAGACTGATTTCACTATCAGGGATGTGTTATGGGCTACGCTTACTCAATTTCCCAAAAGCAACTGTAAATTGAAAGAAAAATGGTGCTGCCATTGATATAACGGTTGCTCAGGTTCAAAGTATTTTCACTTCAAAGTACCAGAATTTCCAACAGAAAGTCAAATCGCCTGTCAAGACACCAAGTCTGATGTACTGTGTTTTCTCTACTGTTCACTTCGCTTTTTTTGGTTTGCTTCTCTCCAAGGGAGCTATTTTTAAACATAGTAAATTGTATAGTAACAAAAATTTCTAAAGATGATAGACGGAATTTAAAGGCCGAGTTTTCTGAGTGCATGAGGGTCAACAGCAGTAGTATTAATAGTACAACTTACAAAAGAAAGCTACTGGCTGCTTGCAAGGAGCTGGGCACTGGTCCATGAACCCTGGATTTGCTACAGAGCTGGCAGAAGCGGTGTAATTACCCACATTCCCTGTAGGAGGCTGCAGTGCAGAGATACTCAGCACAATAAGCAATGCCAGAGATCAGTAAATATCGGAGTCAAAATACAAATGCACTCTGTCTGATATTGTTGCAAACACTTTTTGCCCTCAGTTGCAGTGATGGATTATGGTCACACATATTGGTGGGGTTTGTTGCTACATTTCCTTACACGTACATAATACAACAATATAATTTGGACGATACCATCTCTAGCACTTCCTGCCTCCCTCCCATCCTCCCACCCCCTTGGTCCCTTTCCTCTATCTACTGATTTCCTTTTGAATTTCATGAGGATTCCCCAACCTTTCTTTTCCTTTTTTCTCTTTGTTTTCCACACACTAGAGAAAACATATGTCCTTTGACTCTCTGAGTTTGATTTATGTCATGTAACATGATGGTCTCTAGTTCCACCCATTTTCCTGCAAATGAAACCATTTCATTTTTCTTCATGGTTGAATAGAACTCTGTTGTGTATATATACACCACGTTTTCTTTATCCATTCATTCATGATTGAGACCTAGGCTGGTTCCATAGCTTGGCTATTGTGATTGAGGCTTCTATAAATGTGGGTTTGCAGTGTAGTAAGATGACTTTTAATTCTTTAGGAAAAGTACCAAGGAGTGGTAATGCTGTCTCATAAGGTGGTTCCATGCCTAGTCCTTTGGGAAACCCCCATACTTATTTCTGCCATGGTTTTACTGATTTATAATCCTACCAGCAGTGTGAAAGTGCTCCTCTTCCTCTACATCCTCTCCAGCATTTGAGGTCATTTGTACTCCATTTACATTCACCAGCATGCTGGCTGGTGTGAGAGGAAATCTCAGTGTAGTTTGATTTGTACTTCCCTAATTGCTAATGATGTTGAATGTTTTGTCATATACTGGTTGGACATTTGGATTTGTTCTTCTGAGAACCATCTGTTTAGTTCATTTGCTTATTTATTAATTGGGTTGATTTTGGGGTGTAAATTTTTAAGGTTTGATATATTCTCGATATTAATCCTCTGTCAGAAGAGTAGATAGCAAAGACCTTCTCCTTTGTGCAGGTTCCCTCTTCACCTAGTTGCTTCCTTTGCTGTGCAGAAGCTTTTTAATTCGGTATCATCTGATTGTTAACTCTTGGCATTATTTCCTGAGCTTTAGGGGTCCTATTGAGAAATACGCTGCTTGTGCCTGTGTGTTAGAGAACAGACCCTACATCTTCTTCTATGAGCTGCATAGCTTCTGATCTAATTCCTAGGTCTTTGATCCACTTTGTGTTGATTCTTGTGCAGGGTGAGAGATAAGGGTCTAGCTTGATTCCTCTACATATGGATAACTAAAGGCTGTCTTTTCTGTAACACATGCTTTTGGTGCCTTTGTCAAAGATCACATGATTCTAGATGTGGGTTTGTCTCTGAGTCTTCCATTCTGTACTCTTGGCCTATGTGTCTGTTTTTATGCCAGCACCGTGCAGTTTGGGTTGCTATGGCTCTGTAGTATAATTTGAAATCAGGTATTGTGATTCCAGCAGTATTGCTTTTTTGGCTTAGAATTGCTTTGGCTATTCTGGGTCTTTAATTCTTCCAAATGAATTTTACGACTGTTATTTCTAGTTCTCTGAAGAAAGTCATTGGTATTTTCATGGGGATCACACTGAATACGTATATTGCTTTTGGTTGTAGGGTCATATTAATAATGTGAAATCTGCCTCTCCATGAACCTGGGTGGTCTTTCTATCTCCTGAGGTCTTCAAATTTTTTCTTCAGTGTTCTATAATTTTCATTATAGAGATCTTTCATCTCTTTGGTTAGATTTATTCCTAGGTATGTTGTTTTAGTTTTTGAGGCTACTGTGAATGGAATTGTTTTCCTGATGTCTTTCTCAGCAGATTCATTATTGATATGTAGGAAAGCTATTGATTTCTATGTGTTCATTTTGTAACCTGCTATTTTGCCAAATCTGTTCATTAGCTGTAGTAGCTTTTTGGGGGAGTTTTTTTTTAATCTACTAGATTTATGATTATATCAACTGCAAGCAGTGATCATTTGACTTCTTTCTTCCCTACTTTTATCCTTTTTATTTCCTTCTCTTGCCTGATTTCTCTAGCTAGAATTTTTAGCACTATATTAAACAGGAGTGGTAAATGTGAACTTGTCTTCTCCCATATTTTAAAGAAAATACTTTCAGTTTTTCTGAATTTACTATGAAGTTGGTTTTGGGTATCTGGCATATAGCTTTAAGATGTTGACATAGGTTCCGTTTATCCCTCATTAGTTCAGTGTTTTCATAATGAATAAGCGCTGAATTGTCAAAGACCTTCCCTGCATCTTTTTAGATGACTAAGAGATTTTTGTCCCTAATCCTATGTATGTGATGAATTATATTTATTGATTTGTGTATATTAAACCATCCTTGCCTCTCTGAAATAAAAAAATGACTATAGTGTATAATCTACTTGTTGAATATGATTTGCTAATATTTTATTAAGTATTTTTGCTTTTAAGTTCATCAGGGATATTGATCTGTAGTTTTCTTTCCTTGATGTGTTCTTATCTAATGCGGGTATGAGTGTGATAATGACTTTATAGAATGAATTTGGGAGCTGGAGCAGTGGCTCAGTGGTTACGTGCTTGCCTGGCATGTGCGAAGATGCAGGTTCAAACCCCAGCACCATGTACACAATGATGTAGGAGCAAGGAAAGTCACATGAAAAACTAAATAAAAATTGATTCTCCCTCTCTCTCACTGTTCCTCTCTCTTTAAAAAAAAATGAATGAATTTGGAAGTTCTCCATCCCTTTCTATTTAATGGAATAATTTAAAGAGTATTGGCATTAATTCTTCTTTAAAGGTTTGGTAGAATTCAGCTGATAATCCCATCTGATCCTGGGGTTTCCTTTGTTGGAGGGATTTTTATTACTGCCTCTAGCTCATTACAAGTTATTGGTCTGTTAGATTTTCTCTGTTCTCTTGAGTCAGTATTTGCAGATTACTTTGTCTAGAAATATGTAAATTTCTTCCAGGTTTTCCAATTTATTGGAGTATAAGCTTTCAAAGTAGTTCCTAATAATCTACTGGATTTCTGTGATGTTTCATGTTATTTCTCCTTTTCATCTCTATTTTATTAATTTGAGATTTATTTTTTTCTTTTGGTTAGTTTGATGAAGGAATTATTAATCATGCTTATTTTTTCAAAGAAACAATTCTTTTTTTCTTGATTATATATATTTTATTCTCATGTTTATTGATTTTGGCTCTTACATTATTTATTTACTTGCTTCTACTGGGTTTGGAATTGGTTTGTTCTTCTTTTTCAGGGCCTTGAGGTGTATCGTTAGGTTGTTTTAGGGGGATCTTTTTTATTTCTTATGTAAGCACTCATAGCTATAAAATTTCCTCTTAGACCTGCTTCTTACTGTCCCAGAGGATCTGGTATGTTGAATCACTATACTCATTTGAGTCTAAAAATGTTTTTAAATTTCTGTCTTGATTTCTTCTATAGTTCCTTCATCATTCAAAAGTTGTTCAATTTCCATTTGTTTATATAGTTCCTATTGGGTTTTGTCATGTTGATTTCCAGTTTCCTTCCATTATGATCTGACAAGTTGCAAAGTATCATGCCTTTTTTTTTCTTGCATTTGCCAAGAGTTGCATGCACGGTATGTTTTGGAAAAAGTTCCATGAGCTGAGAAAAAAGTGTATCCAGCTGCTGTTGTATGAAGTATTCTATAAATGTCTGTTAAGTCCATTTGATTTATAATATTTTTCAAGTCCAAATAGTTTTTGCACAGTTTATGTCTAGATGACTTACCTAATGGTGAGAGACATGTGTTAAAATCACCCAGTATTATCATTCTCTTGTCTATGAGGCTTCAATTTGTATAGTGTCTCTTTTATGCCATTAATTGCATGCACTTTTGAAACACAAATACTTATTATTATTGTATCTTCTTATTGGATTTTTCCTTTTACCAGTACTAAGTGACCTCCCTTGTCTCTTTTGATTGATTTTTGTTTGAAGTCTGCCATGTCAGATATGAGAGTAGCTAATCCTGCTTGTTTTGGGGCTCCATTTGCATGGTACGCCAATTACCATTCTTTTACTTTAGGCCTGTGGTTCTCTTTGCTGTAAGATGTGTCTCTTGCAAACAACATATCATTGGGTCTTGTTTTTTAATCCATTGCCAGCTTATGTCTTCTAATTAGAGTTTTGAGACCATTTACAATCAGCATTTTTATAGAGAGATGTTTATTAATTCCTGGCATTTTGATTTGTTTATCATGTTTACTTTGGTTCTATTTCTCATTTGCTTAGGTACTCTTCAAACAATATTTGTTCCTCTGTGAACTTTGGGGGTTGATTTTTTTTCTTCTGTGTGGAGTAGGAGTATTTCTTTAAGTTCTGTAATTCTGGCTTAGTAGTTATGAATTTCCACTCATTTTAAAGGTTTTTATTTCATTTTCAATTTTGAAGAATGATTTTGCTGGATATATCAGTCTTTCAGGACCTGGAACACACAATTCAAAGCCCAAGTCCTCCTGCATTTTAGAGTTTGTGCTGAGAAATCAAAAGTGTTTATGATTGGCTTGCTTCTACATATGACCTGACACTTTCTCTTGAGGCTTTTAAAATCTGTCTTTGTTTTGTATTAGGCATTTTAATTACGTGTTTTGAAGAGGTTCTTTTTTGATCTTGTCTGTATGGGATTCTGAATGCCTTCTGTATCTGGATGCCCATCTCATTCTGATTTTTTGTTATTTTTTGTGATTTTTTGTTATTTCCCTAGAAAGTCTATCCATTCCATTAGCCTATATCTCACAACCCTCTTCAAGTCCAGGGCTTCATAATGCCTCTTAATGTACTAAAGTTTTTATATATTCATAATGCCTCTTAATGTACTAAAGTTCTTATATATTCTGATCATGGTTAGTTATTTTATTTTCTTTAATATCATGTGAATGTCTAAGACGGGCTATTTTGGCTTCCAATTCTGAGATTCTGTCTTCAGCATGGTCTAATCCTTTAGACTTTCAACTGAACATTTTATTTGCTTTATTGTGTCTTTCTTTTCCAAGATTTCTGTTTGGTTCCTTTTCAATATTTCTATCTACCTATTGAATTTCTCATTAAGAACGTCAGTCTCCTATATGGACTTCCTTAATTCATTCAGTTGTTTTTCTGCATTCTCTTAGAATTAATCAGTCTCTTTTACAATGATTTTTAAAAAGTTTTATTTGATATTTGATTCACTTCAATATCTTTGGAGTCATTTGCTAGTGGATTATGAATTTTAGGAGGGATCATGTTATCTTGTTTTTTTATATATATCTAATATTCCTGTTTTGGGTTTTATTCATCTGCTAGGAGGGATTTATCTTTCTCTCTTATGTTTGGGTCCTTTTTGGGCACAGTCTTCATTTACCAAAATGTCCCAGAGTGAACTGCACTGAGACCTCCTCATAGGTATGGTACCCAACGCCTTTGTGCTAATTCTGTTGTTGGTGTACTAATAGGTGCCCGTATGTGGGACCTGGTGGCCCAGCCCTAGCCTTTTCCATTTGGGTCCAGGTTGTTAGTTTGGGGCTTGTTTCTTCTGTTCTTTGTATTAAAGTATAATTGAAGACTGAGTTTCATTATTTCATGTGTGGAGCAAAGGTCTCTGTCTTTTGGTTGAGTTTAGGTCAGCAGCAGAGTCTCTACCCAGTGATTCCGTAGTGTCTCTGTAGGTTCTCAGCCCCTCTCAGAATAGGGATAAACAAACAACAGCAATAAATGATGCAAAGAATACACAACATTCCTGCTATGACATCTACAATGTTAATTGCCACACACACACACACAGAAATGGTGTAGTCAGCAATTGCCAACAGCAAAAACAATAAGTAGCCATAAACTAGATCTGTCCTTAAAGCAAACAACAGGGGTCACAATGACATCCAGAGCAGAAGGACTTTCAACAGCATGAATATGGTGGGGGCAGAAGTTATAAAAACCAATTTGTTGTAAAAGATTGTGAACACACAATTAATTAAGAGAAAAGAAAATGTAATGCTAAGGTAGAAAAGAGTTTGAATTTTCAAAAGTGAATGGAGAGAATGTAGAAAAGATGTATGTAGCAAGTTATGGCTATAAGGAAAGGGAGAAAAAATAGAAGAAACAAAAGAAAGGAAGAGAGAAAGAGAGTACAATAGAATTCGGCTATCAGCAGGAGAAATAAAGAGAAATAAAAACAAATAAATGAAGACAAAATAAAAAACAACTGAAATATACAAACCCAAAACCCTAACCCTCAAAAGACAAAGCAAGGGAAAATAACTAACTAAAAATGCTAAAAATGAGGGAAAAACAAATATGTGTACGTACATATGTCCGTGAACCAAGCAACACAGCAAGAACACACATACACATGCACGCACACACACACACAGGAAAAACAGAGAAAAAAGAAAGAAAATGAAAGGAAAAAAAGATTCCTTATGAAAAAGGATGGAGTTGTGTCCACTGAGGTGGCCAGAATAGGTGACAAGAATGGATGGCCACTGCCTATGCCCAACTGTCTTTCTGACTGTTCTTGAGCCATGGAGAGAGATAGAGATAGAGATGGAGATAGAGAGAGAGAGAGAGCACAAGGGCTGGGAGTTGCTAACCCTTCCTCTTTTTGAGTTGCTCTCTGAGCTGCCCCTTGGAGCAGCTTAAGACTGAGACTGGTGAAGGTAATTTCCAGCTCCCCTCTCACGGGATGAGGTGGGCTGGAGCAGGGCGAGCTCTCGGCTGGAGTTCTCTCTGCACAGCCCATATCTGTACACTCCCTGGGTGGGCTGCTGCAGAGTTTTGTGAGTGGAGTTCAGGGGGTGGTGCACAGGTCTAGTCAGGCCTCAGGTTTGGTTGGGTGGTGTTTGTTCTTGAGAGATGAGGTCAGCACACACCTGGCAGCTGCCAGTCTCTTTGGGGCGTCTGGGTCTCAGGAGCCTCCCGCAAATGCTGCTCATTGGGCGGAACCAACTCTCCACCCCCTCTGCTTCCCCAGGAAGGCAGACTCCCCACTCTTCCTCCCTGGGCGTATTCACACCCACCTACTCAGATTCCTGACCCACTTCCGCGGGTCACCTGAGCTGCCAGCAAGCTCGGCTCCCTTTGAGGCTTCAGCCTTCTTCATGCCTGCCCTGCTCCCCTTCTGCTGGGTACACCCGAGGCCACGTGGCAGGCTCTTGCCAGGACAGTGTGGCAGTGGCTGCTGTGGCGTGGCTGCCTCAGGACGGTTCCACTGCAGCTCTGCAGGCAGCGGAGAAACAGAGCACTTTCCCAGCCCCAGTGCACAGTGCAGCATCTGGATCGGCCAAGCTCAGGCTGCTGTTCTGATTTCCGGTTTTCTGCACCAAATCTGTGCAAACGTTTCTGTGTTTTCCCTCCCTCTGTACGGAACCAGCGCTGCTGCTGCTACGTCCAGTTTGGCTCCAATGAACCCACATTTTTGAGGCTCCAGGACACTCTGACTGCCCATTATTGGACATTAGCTAAATCCCTCTTTCACCCACCTTGCTGAGGACCAGTACACCTGCTGCTGGAATCCTGGGCCGAGCTGCAGAGCAAGGAGGAGCCCAGCCTCCCTCTATTCTACCATCTTGAATCCCCTGCCGCAGTCTTGAGCAACTGTTGATCATCAGTTTCCCCCGCCTCACGCTCTCGAAGGTAACACTGCCCAAAGTTTCGTATCAGAATTTGAGTACAAGAACATACAATCTTAAAAAGTCAAGGATCAGGGTAACAGGAGTCATAAGAGAGGTGCTGACTTTGTTCAGTTGAACTTTTTTGTTGTTGTTGGAATAACTGAGTCTAGGGACTAAATCTAATTAGAATAGGATGCAAAGGCACAGTCGAAAGTCCCCACATAATCACAGAGAAAATGTCCCCAAGCTTCGATCACAAATGGCCTTCCTGAATGCATTTTCTGTTGTTTACTTCTCTTTCCTTGCATTTACCAAGGTGTGAACAATCAAAGAAAGACCCTTGTTTCATCTCTGAATATAAAATTGAGAAAGCATGAGAGCTCTGTGGGATAAGCAAGGGGGTCCAGAAACATCTTATCCACCCCCCATGGAGTCACAGAAGCCTCAAGGAAGGCGGGGAGTTGTTTGTCATCGAGAGGGGTTTGAGTGAATCGATTCCCCCCAAGTCCGAACCTTGAATGAGCAGTGGCCTAGGGGCCCTCCACCTTTACAATAAGTCCCCTGACCTGTGACGGGCACCTGGCTTCCAGTTGCACCATCCTCAGCAAGCACATCCCTTATCTTCCCACAGCATTTATGAAGAAGAAATCCCTGTGCCAGAAGAGAAGAGCCGCAGGTACCTATGACACTGCAGCTGTCTGTAACACCTGTTTCCTGCGCTTGCCCTCAAAGCAGCAGACATGTCAACCCAGCAGTGTGGTCTCCTTCCAGTGAGTGAGGACAGAGTGACATCATACGTGTGTCCTCAGCCACATGTGAGGTCAGCATGTGCTGGATCACTCCACCGATCTCACCCTAAAACCCTTTTTTCCTATGAAATAGCAACAAAGAGTGGAAACTTTGAATTCCTACATGATAGGAGTAGTTAAGTAAAAAACCACATAGCCTCAAATTGTCACTTGAACAATAATCCTTAAAAATATATTTTTCCACCATAGAAGAATAAATTTGGAATTTAATTTTAAAATTGGAGACATACACCATCTTTCTTCTGGCTTTGATTCTCCCTCCCCATGCTCAGTCCCTCCAGAGTCTATGTCGTGGATGCCGGTGCATACCCTTCGAAGGCAGGGCTGTGTGGTCCACTCTTTGCCCTACCCACAAGCCTGGCTCATGGCAGGTACTCAACACGTGTTAGCAGAATAAGAACTGACCGTAGCATGCAGTGGTGCTGAGCACTCCACAGCTCTCCTCGTCTCCCTGTGCAGCCTTCCTGCAGGTGCTCAGGGCACCAGCACTGAAGAGCTGCCTACAGGTGCTTCCAGGTGGAAAGCAT
Source organism: Aplodontia rufa (assembly GCA_004027875.1). Taxonomy (NCBI): domain Eukaryota; kingdom Metazoa; phylum Chordata; class Mammalia; order Rodentia; family Aplodontiidae; genus Aplodontia; species Aplodontia rufa. The sequence continues at coordinate 12,758 of PVKS010028561.1, forward strand.
GGACCTGGATGGAGGAATGGCGGAGTGGCAGGGAGAAGCTCTCTTAGGCTGGTGGGGAGGCCACCTCTCTCTGTGCACCCATTTCTAAATACTCCTATCTAGTTATCAGAACATAACATGAGCCCCTTTTCATACTGAAACCATTCCACAAATACAGGAGAGTTAATGATCATCATTATTCATCTTGCCCAGAACCATACGGATCCTGCAGTTTTGCAAGTTCTAAAACCAGTGGCATTACCGCCAAATCCCTGTGCTCCAAGCTGATCACAGAAAGGCAGGGCTGACTCAGTCTGGGAAACACAGGGAGATGACAGGGCAGAGAGGATGCTAGAAATGACAGCCACGTTTCATAAAACTAAGAAATGTCGTCTATGGTCGGTAGAATAAGGTTCAAGAATGTTTTTCTTGAATTAGTATATTATGGTTATACTCAATAATTTGGTTCATTTTGTCAAAATCATGTGTGCATGGAATGTTTTACTCCATTTCCCCCCTAGTGTGCCCTTTTCCATCCCTCCTCCCTCCCTATATCTCCATCCTCTACTCCACAGATCTTCTCCATATCTTTATGATATCCCACTTCCCTCCTTTTATCTTGTATTTTTCTCCAACATCCACAAATGAGAAGAAATATTCAACCCTTAATGTTCCTTTATTTCTCACCATGAACAAAATCAAATCAAAGTGGATCAAAGACTTAAGAATTAAAGCAGAATGTTTGCAACCACTAGAAGAAAACATAGGGTCAACACTCTATCATCGTGGCTCAGGGACTGACTTCCTCACAAGACCCCTAAAGCTCAAAATGGAAAACCAAGACCAACAAGTGGGATGCCGTCCAACCGAAAAGCTACTGCAGAGCAAAGGAACAGATACAGCTACGAAGAGAGCGCCCACAGACTGCGAGAAGACCTTTGCCAGTTACTCCTCTGACCGGATTATTATTATCATCATAAAGTACTCAAAATGCTTAGTACCAAAAAAATCAATCATCAGGATAAAGAACTAAACAGATATTTCTCAAAAGAAGAAATGCAAATGGCCAGCAAATACACAGAAAAAAAAGTTCCCCATTTCTAGCCAACAAGGAAATGCAAATCAAAACTACACAAGGATTTCATCTCACTCCAGTGAGAATGGAACCATCAAGAATACAAATAAGAAATGCTAGGGAAGACACGGAGTTGGAAGTACCCTCCCACACTGCTGGTGGGACTGCAGATTGGTACAACCTCTCAGGAAAGTAGAATAAAGATTCCTCAAAACACTGGGAAAGGAACCACCACATGACCCAGCTATCTCACGCCCCAGTATTTTTCCAAAAGGAACAAAAATCACCATACTATAGTGATACAGGCACATGGAGATTTATAGCAGTGTAATTCACAAACGCCAAATTATGGAACCAGCCAAGTTCCCACCAACAGGTAAATGGATAAAGAAATTTAGTTTATATACACAATGGAGTATTACTCAGTCATAAAGAAGACTGAAATTACAGCATTTCTGGTAAATGGACGGAACAGGAGAACATCATGCACCCTCCACAGAGGGGTGATGGGAGATGGGGAAGAACCTCGAAGGAGCTAACCATGTCCACGGTGGTAGGATTCCAACAGACATGTGCTTTTGAGAAAGCAATTGTTATACTATTTAGGGATCTCAAGGTAAATCCCCAATGAAGAACTGGACTCAGAGTGTTTTAGATGTTTTTGCCTCAGATGCAAATCTAGGTAAGGGCCATGATGGGGCAAAGAGATTGTAGGTTTCTATTATAAACCTTCACACATTTGGTTTATTGCACCTGTGTGTATATATCACTTTGATAAAAGGTGTCTAACTGATGAGTTGCAAGATGGAATGAGCTAACTCATGCGAACAATAACTGATCCTGACGTAAAGGAACCATTCAGAAACAGTAGCCTTGTTTTTTTTTAATGTCACTATCAAGGTTGAGTTAGGTACTTTAGGCACAGTGATCCTACAAATAGTATGTCCTGTCTTGTGAAAATATGGCGTATGAAAATCCATCGTATCTTATGAAAAGTGGGAGCAGTTTCCATTGTTACACGCCCTATTCAGGCATTTGTTTATTTGTCCTTGTTTTGCAAAAATGACGATTTTCTACCATGAGCGTCAATCTTAGATCACACATAAGAATTTGCTAAAGCATTTATAACTGAGACAGTCCCCTTCTTTGTCTTTCAGAACTTTACCAGTATTTACTCTTCACAAAAGATTTCCAGAAGTTGGATTTTTCTTGTTTTGTTTTCATTGGAGCAAAAATTTTAAAGAGAATGATCGCATTCGACTGAACTGAGTCTACAGGAAAGCAGAACAAAAACACAAAGAAAAGCATTTGCTACTGAAACGCACACGCTCTGAAGGTGAAGTGAGGGTCCGAGATCCATTTGTGGGAGACGCGGGGTTAACTCCGCACGCTCTGCCCAGCGCTGTCCTAGGAGGACGCATGGACTGTGATGACCCACTTATCACAATGTGGGCCAGCGGCCCCCACCCGGACAGCGCCCTGTCCCTCTGCCACTCCCTCTCCACACACTGCTGAGGGCTGTTCAAAGTCTGGCTTTAGAAGAAGTCATGGCAGAGAGCAGAGCAGCTCAGGTTAACATAAAGGCAGCCCTGCAGCGGTGGCCACCGCTCCTTTGCGACCATCAGGCAGCTCTTTAATTAACAAGGGACTCGTTGGTCTGCTCAAGGTAGAAACAAAAGCTTGAATTTGTACTGACTCCGGCTCTACTTTATGTCTGGAAACGCTAGAAGTAGCCAGAATCATTCCTGTAAATAAAGTTGAGTTTCCCAGTAAGAGGAAGGCACAGGATTACTGGGGAGGAGTAGGCAGAGGGCAGGGGAGCTGACAGGTATCAGCTTTGTTTATCATGGGGACCACAGGCCACTCAGGGCCCTGGTCTTGTTGAACCCTCCCATCTGCACAGTGGCTGCAAAGCCAGGAGGCAGGAGCAGCCTAGGGCCATTCACCACCTGCCCCCATCAGCTGTCTTAACCACCTTAGTCTTTGAATATCCAAAAATGTTTTTGAGGAAAGCTCTCTGGAGGGCCAGCTGAGTCAGGCTGACATTCCAACATTCTCCTAGTCTCAGGGTCGGGGGTAGGTGGGGGGTTGTTGAACGGATTCCTTTATTTCATTCAATTTTGAGAAATGAACTAAATAAGCCTAATTCTTCTAGTAAAACTGGAACAAAACTCAAAGCCAGTGTGGCCTCCGAACTTGCAATGTGGACATTTCACACTCTGCGACTGGCCAATGAAACAAACACCCGCACGTGGACCGATCAGAGCTAATTTAAAAGGAGAGATGACTACAGAAAGAAAACTGTCATTGCGCAAGTCAGGATTCTGACATTTTTATTTCCGAATCAACCAGCCAGCCAAAATACCCAGGAAATGTATAGACTGGATCCATTTAAGGGAGTTCAAATACAGGAAAGGAATAAGTTAACATTTTTATATGTATGAAACAGAATTCGCTCAGACTTCCCTTTAGGCAGAAGCAATCCTTGGCTGGTCATGGAACAACAAGAAAATATCGCTCTCCCTCCACTTCCCTGGCTCACGGCACCCAGAGATTTCTACTACGAACGGCACTCCCTCCTGCTTCTGACCCCCCAACACAGCCCCATTCAACGCTCGCCTGGACGCTGCCAGCCAGCATGACCAGGCAGGCTACGGCACAAGACCTGTCCTTCGCTTGGCGCGCTGGCAGTGGGGGCTGAGAGCTGATGCAGCTCCAGCGACTACAACAAAGGGTACATAGAATCGCCCATGGATGGAGTTCTAGGGTTTTCTCAAAGTCGAGAGCCAAACTATCCCAAAAGGGGAATGGGAGCTTGGGGAATTCCAGGGTCAGCACCCTGGAGCCAGTGCACCCCCTGAGACTCCAAAACGTGTGTTAGAAGACATTAGTGAGCGTGTCCTGGCAAGCAAGGAGAGTGACCATGGAGCTGGAGCGACCAGCAGGGGTCAGGGTGAGGTCCGCTGCAGCGGGAGGGGAGGGGGTCGCAGCAGTGTCTTGGCCAAGACCACCCTGGCCACAGGAGGCAGAGCATGGGGTCACGCGAGGGTACACACGCTGCGTGGAACTGTGGGGCATCCCAGGAGCAGGGTTCTGCGGGGCTTGGGCTAGTGCTAGGTGATTTAGGAGAGGGTTCAAGGAGGCAGAGGTTCCTGAAGACTGGATGCCACCAGGGCATCGGTTAGCTCTCCGACTGGGTATTTCAATGCAGCCAATGTCTAACGTGGGTAGGTGAGAGCAGCTAACGCTATACTCCCCTCCTTTAAAATACTCAGGGAAACTGCGCGTCTACAGAGCTCCTGGCAGGAGCAGAGTGACTGCTCTGCCCAGTGCTGTCTCAGGTGTGCGCAGGGCCAGCAGGCTGCGGTCCCAGCGTGCTCTGGGCAGGCAGCTGCTCCCCCAGGAGGCTGCCCTGACTCCATCTGTCAGCTTTCCCAGCCCCAGCCTGCCCCTGCGACGTTCAGCACATGAAGTTGGCTAGCGTGGAAGCTCACGTTGGATCCTCCGTTCCTCTAGCAGCCACTTGTGTGTTTGGTTTAGTTGAATCTCCCTGTGTTTTGTTCTAAACAAACGGCCACCAACAATGTTCCTCATTGTGACAATTGGCAGCCCATGTCTTAGCAGCTCCCCTACTTAGCCACCCTACACATAGTCACAGGTCGCAGATGGACAACCCGGCCCTCACAGGGCCCCTGGGTGGCTGCTGCTCAAGCTCCTTTCCTGGCACCATGGCCGAAGGTGTGGTGTCCCACCCATGCCAGGGACAGTGCAGAGGGTGCGTCCGTTGGAGCTGCTTAGCACCCCTGTGAGGCAGAGAGCTGATCTTGAGGGAACCTTGAGTTTCCCATGGAAGAGAACAATGACCTGTGAATTCTAAGAAATGAGCATGTAACTACCCATTCCACAGCACATGCCGACTCTGCCCTCCTGTAGCGAGGGGCCCCACGCTGGCACCAAGGCATCCAGGGCAGGAGGAGTCCCGGGGGCAACCGCGCCCACTCCCACACATCACGTGCTCGCTGGAGGACAGGCGGGCATCCTTTCCTATTTTCATTCTTCCCTCAACTTCCTATTCATAGAGAGCGACAGTGGCGGGGGAGCGGCCTCCCCGCCCGGGAAGTTCCCCCGGGTGAACCAGCAGAGGCTGAGCGCCAGGGTTAGCTCTTTCTTTCCTTGCCCACTCTCAGCCATGTGCTACTCCAAGTCAGGACCTTTTCCAAATTTGCTAGAAAAAGACGGAATCAAGAGCCAAATAAAAGCCTATTTAACTTCTTTTTATTTGAAACTTCAAAGTAGGTCATTTACACAGTGAAAGGGACAAGGAAGAAAAGAGAAAACACAAGAAGAAAATGAAGGCGAAGCCTCGGCAGCAGCAAAGCCCAAACCCAAATGCTCCCCGAAGCCTCATTGTCGGGGTGTCAGAGAGAGTAAGTCAGGAAATTGGTTTTTGTTATGTTTCCTTCCAATCATTACAAAGGCCACTGACTGTAAACGAAAAATGAGAAAGATTTAAAAAAAAATAGCCTAGTGCTCAAAATGAAGGCATGAGACATTAACCATTTACAGGCCTGAAAACTGTTTTTCTCTTCTTTTTTTTTTTTATTTTAAAAAGCTAATGAAGCGGCTGGAGCGGTCGTTCAGTGGTTACGGCGCTTGCCTGGCACGCTCAAGGATGCAGGTTCGAACCTCAGCACCAGATACACAACAAGGTGTCAGGGCAACAAAAGTCATGAGAAAGATTAAACAAATTGATTCTCTCTCTCTCTCTCTCTTTCTCTATTGTCCTCCTCTCTTAAAAAAACAAGAAAAGAAAAGCTAATGAATATTTTCTGTTGAACTAAAAAAAAATTTTCAGAGGGAAAGAAAGGGCTATTTTTTTTCACCTTTTTTTTATTTCCTCCACTTAGTTGTGTGTGGTGCTGGAATCAAACCCAAGTGCTGCTGCACGCCAGGCAAGTGCTCCCCCACTGAGCCACCAGCCCATGCTGAACTCAGGTCTCGACTACACTTTAAAAGCCACACTAGATATTCTTTCACACGCAGGAAAACGCTGAGTGTTCTTAACAACTAGCTTCCTTTTCTGGAAGGCTGAAGCTCCTATTCACCTTGAAAAATGATTTTCTTGGCTGTGGAAATGGAGCCCACACTCTAGGGCTGTCCTTGTCCCCTGCAGGCAGGGCTTTCAGATTGTGATGTGGGAACCTGACCACTGCAGAGGGGTTGCAGGGACCTGGTGGGGACCGAAGACTGCTTTCCTAGCCATGCCAGGGCGGCAGGGACTGCAGGGACCCAGAGAGGCTCAAGAACTTCAGCAGCCACCTGGAGACTCAGGTAAGCATGAGTCATGGAACCTGGACTTCTTTGCCTTCGGTCAATTCAACCAATGATTACAAGGCACTGTTCTGCTTCCTAGAGCTGCAGTAACCAAGGACCACAAACTGGAGAGCCTCCAAGAGAAATCTCTGCTCTCCTGGTGCTGGAGCTGGGTCTCCAGAATCACAGGATCGAGGTAAATCTAGGGACGAATCCTTCCTCGCCTCTTCTGGTTTCTAGGGGGACAGCAGTCCCTGGTAGGCTCCAAGCTCCTCCATTACCACGTGGCCTCTCCCTCTGGTGTCCCCTCTGTCTTCATGCCATCATGTGTTGTTCTCTCTGTACCCAAATCTACCTGTTCGCATAAGGACACCAGTCATTGGATTAGGGCCTCTCCAGCTTCACTGTGACCTCTTTTTAACTTGATAAGATCTGCTAGGACCTTATTTCCAACTCGCATCTCATCCACAGATACCATGGGTTCAATAAATATTTTAGAGGGACACAATCCAACCCCAAATGTGCACACCAAAGTTTGGGAGACTACAGTCTCCACAATGACTGTTCATTAGGATCACCAGGGGAGTTTATGAAATTTCATCACTACTAGGTTGCAACCAATTAAACCAGCTCCCAGGGGATGACCCCACATGCTGCTGTTCTTCACAATTTCCAATTGCCCTAGTGCATAGAAACTTCCAGGGCCCACTGCATAAGACTCAAGTTTGAGGAATGTTTATGAAAAGGAGCAACGGTTTAATGAAATGTTCTTTCTTAGTATGCTTTGGGAAAAACATGCTGGTAATTTATGCTGAAAACATATTGCTTAGGAAGCAGAGGGTTTTGATAATGGTCTTGAATAACCCAAAAGTTTCTCATTGATATGAAAGTAAGTATTTGATAAATTTAAGGGTTTTATATGGATAATAGAATATTTAGCCCTGCATGTAATCATTCAGAAGTAAAGGTGAAGGGATAAGGGAGAAGGATAAGGAACTGGTACTAGGGAAGCTAATCAGAATAAATTCATGATATCATAACACCTTTTCCAAGACTTCTTATGGTGATAGATTTTTTATTTTGCTCCATAGTGATGAGAATATTGAACTGTCTTTGAATTATTCTCTCCAGATTAACCCCAATTTTCCAGAGTCATGATTCCAGAAAACTCTTGGTAATGGTTTCTAAATTTCTCAAATAGATAAATGTAATTACTTGGCTGAGAGCAAGAGAGAGAAAGAAGGCAAGGGAGAGTTAGGGGGAGGTTTGAAATACACAGCCAGGCCCGGAGCCCCAGAAAATGCTTTGAAAAAGCATCAATAAGTAATATTGGTGTCCTTTTCTTTCTTCTGGGTTAATGATAATTCTGTTGGTATTTGCCTGCCTGTTACAGTGATTCCTGCTAAACAACAGTTTCATGCAATAGCCGAATTCACTCTGGTTTTTACGAGATGATATAAAGTAAGGAACTAGAGAAATAGTGGTGTAGTATAATTCAGAGGAGAGTAAGCACTGCATTAATGAGAACAGCAAGGGCTCGTAAATAGAGAGGGACCACATAATGTAACAGGAGAAGCAAAATGCTAACGTGGAGTTACACTAAAACATACCCTCCGGGTTAATAATAATAAGTCAGTCACAAAGTCTGCTCAGTAGGAGCAGGGAAACATACAGCAGCCAACATGTGATTTACATGGAACCAGGACATTATTTATCACCCAAGTCAGAACCCCTGGGACAGAAAGATGCTGTTAGTAATTATGCAAGGACAGTGGCTGCCAGAGGGACTGTCTTCTGAATCTGCAGGGACTCCTGGAAGGACCATTGCTCCTGGCTCCACATTGCTGGGCTACTACTTCATGCTGGGACACCTTTCCAAGTCCATTCCAGGGCCCACCCTGAAGGAGGACCTGTTTATGCACTCACTATTGCAAACTGCCATTGTCTCTCCATCACCTGCCTGCCCTGAGTCACAGTGCCAGGGGAAAGGAGTGTCCCAGGCCATGCCCCAACAGGTGAGGGCCACACCCAGGAAGTGACACATCTCAGCTCTCTAGAGGACCACCCAACCAAGAGGAGGTGGAAAGTGTCTAGAAGAGGGGAGAGCAAACTACCGCAAAAGAACTATCCCCACGCTGAAAGAACTGTCCCCACGCCGCATCTCGAAGCGCACCCTCATGAAGATCTTCTATGATCTTTATTCTCATTCCCGAGGAGCACTGTATTACATTTCTGTCCCTCAGTAGGGTTTTCTGACTTCTGACTTGCATGGTGCTTATGACTTTCTAAACACCCAGGTTAGTCCCTGCTCACAGGTCTGTGATGGCCTCAGGTTGTTCTCCAAACACCAGGAGATCCTACAGTTACAATAATCTGTATTTCAAAGCAGAGATTCCCATTCTCAAAGTGGACCCTCATGGAGTGAACTGTTCTGTATGTAGAATGCTGCAGAGGGGACACACACCGCGCATGAATTTTTTTTTTCTCAGTGGTCACAAAAACCAGTAAATGCCAACTTCATCTTATATTCTTTCATGAAAAATTCCTCTTAAATCTGAATTAAAATCCGATTTCTAATGTGCACTATGTAGTTTGAAATATGTTGCAAAAATTTGCTGTTGATTCAAATTGTATAAATTAAGACACAAGTAGCACCCCTAATTACACTGCTAATTTAAGGTGCCGAATTATCATATGTACATTGATGACACTGAGAGCCTGGGACAGGTCCCTGATTCTTTAGATATATAGATGTTATCACTTAGAGAATAGAAATAAAACGAAGAGAATATCTGCAGTCTTATATTCATTTCCAGAGAAAGGGGAAATTCAGAGTACAGGATCTGAGTCTCCGGTTTCTACTGCGTTTCTTCGGATGACTTTGACCCTCAGCCTACCTGCTGAGCTCTGGCAGTGCCCAGCCCATTTTCAAATAATTAATCTCTTGCAAAGATTAGGACAGTTTCAAAGGAAAAATATTTTTAAAAATAGCTAAGTAAGATTTCATAAAAAAGAGTACTTCTTCATACTTAGTGTAAAGTTATTTAAAAACTTATTTTTATTTTTGTTCATTTAAATTTAGCTCAGATGTGTGCATTCCTCTTGTTTTCATTCATTTTAAGCTTATTTTTCTAAGTAACTCTTCTTACTATATCTGGAAGGTGCATTTGTGTGTGTGTGTTGTGTCCATTTCACATATGAAACTATGTAACTTTTACATTTCATAAGCATAACATCATTTAAAATAATTAGAACTAATTGGATGCCTACTTTGTCCCAATCCTAAAAACATTTTCTATGTCAGTATATTGAGTCCTCCAGAAATACATCCATCCCATGCTACAGGTTGAACCTTGGGGAGCTTAAAATATTAAAGATTAAGTATTATAAATCGCAACTGAATTATTTTTGAATCCTCTAATTTACCATGCTTTGGGAAAATAGCAATTCAATTTTTTAACTACATGCAAATCAAAGTGCAGGGACTGAAGTGGTGGCTTGGTGGTTAATGTGCTTGCCTGGCATGCGCAAGTACCCAAGTTCAAACCCCAGCACCACGTACACAACAAAGTGTTCAAGGAATGAAGATCACATGAAAAACTAAATAAAATTGCTTCTCTCTTTCTCTCTTTCACTGTCCCCTCTTTCTTTAAAAAAAAATTAAAGTGCAAATAAATTTAAGTAATGTTGATGGAGAAGAGTTTCTTAAGAGCTCACCATTAGTCTCTGCTGAACAACAGAAGAAGACCAGTAAGTTTTTGCTCATGACTAAATTACAATTTTTTTTTTTTACTTTTCATCTGGTTTTTTTTTCCTCACACTTAGTTGTGTACATGGTGCTGGGGTCTGAACCCAGGACTTTGTGCATGCCAGGCAAGCACTCTAACCATTGAGCCACTGCTCCAGCTCCATTACAAATTTTTTATGAGGCTAAAGAGGGAAAGTCTTTGAATCTCAGACTGTGCTTTGACCCTACTGATAATTACACCTTTACTGGACAAACTCTCTGACCAGAATTTAATTTATAATTACTCTTTTTAAAATAAAGCTTTAAACGTACTAAGTCTAGTTAGATACAGTTCCAATAATTGTTGTAAGTCACACTATTTTTCCCAAACTACTCAAGGGATAAACATGTACTTGTTTTTAAATAATATTTGATCACAAATCATACACAATGGAAATAACTTGTATTCTTAATTTTTAGGAATGGTGATATCTTCTCAAAAGAGTTTAAAAAATTAAAATCAAATAGTAAACTATGCAAATAAGTGAGTTATCAAATAGTGGGGTTCCATCTTTACATAAAATAATGCACCTGAAATATTCACATATATTTCACATGTGTAACACCGAGGTGGATAGGCACTAGGTTAATAGTTCTTGTTTCCTCACTGGTGATATTGAAGGTGGTTTTAATTCCTTCATTTTATTTATCTTGATTTTCTGAATTTTCTACATTGTACCAGAATCAGTTTTGCAATTTAGAAAAATCACAGAGGACAACCAAATCCAAAAATGTGTAAATTATCACCATTCAACATTCTAGGACTTCATCAATTCATTCATTTTAAATTTGCTAAATCCCGCTCCATATTTACCCATATAAATATAACAATACATCTTAAATAATTCTAAAACTATCTGTAAAAATATAACCCATTTTAGACTATTGGAAAATTAAAGGTAAGTGAATTTTAATACTCCAAATCCACTATGCATACTGTGGTGTTCAAGCTATTCAGATGTGAGGTTTAAATCGGCAATGTACTAAAAGATTCAATTTTAGTAACCCAAAATGACATCCTAATCATGTAACAAGGAAGCACCAAGGAAGCTTCCCAAAGCAGAGTCTTCTAGAGCCTTGTAACTGCATGCACAAACGCTGAGTGAGCAATGCCATCAGTCCTGTCCACTCGACGTGTGAGCCATTTCCATCCCGGGATGATTTACAGATGTGTTCCCAGCAGCAGTTCTTATTTCACGAGTACGTTCTCTGATCACCTCTGAGTACCTTCTCTGATCAAAATATGCAAAAACAAATAAATATGTGCATATTCTTTTTAAAAGCAGGAATGAAAAGAAAGTCACCATTGCTCCTTTTCATACACACACATGTCATTTTATAAATATTTAAATGTGACTTCTCTTTTATAGGTTAAATTCTTTAATATTCCAGTGTTTACTCATAAACTTGATTTTATGAATTTAAAATGTCAGTGATAAAGCTGAATCCTGATACTAGTGCCATTTGGCATTTTTCAGTTGATTTTCTAAACATGAGTCCATCGGAGGAGGGTGACCACATGACCCTGGGAGGTCACCAAAGAAGATGATATGTCCATTATTCGCCACCTTCCAGAGCCATTCGTAAACTTCACGCAACCGCCCACACACCTGACATGGCTAGCTTCAAGGCCCTGTCTCCCTTCTGCATGAGAAGGTCCTCACCTCAGCACACCTGTCTAAGCACCTACTCCCATCCTTCTTTCGCCCAGTCTCTGCTCACCTGCCTCTTACAGTTCTGCTTGGCTTTCCCACATACACGATTCCATCTCCAAACGTAAAGAAGGGGCTTCTGGTGAGAGCCCTGCTGACTGTCCCAGGGCACTGCGTCCTGGCATTTCCTCCATGGTTGAGACATTCTTGTTCCCTGGCCACGTTTGGGTGTGCTGGGAGCTGAGCTGGGTGTGCCTCTTCACCTTGGTGGGAACTATCCTCCTCCTTCTTCAGGAGCCTCCAGTTTGGGAGGCTGCCACTTTATTCTGCACCCATGGGAATGTCTCATGTGGAACAGGGGCAGCTCATAAATGCAAATCTGGACAGAAATGGGGGGCAAGGTCAAAAAGACCCAAAAGCCTCCGGAATGTGAGTTGCACACACTCTGCTCATTTCCATCATCTCTGGGAGTGAAAAGGCCTCAAACCATCAAGGGAAGATCCCTAAGGTGAGTAGGAGGGAACGCTCTGGGGAAGCTACCAATTTCCATACAAATATTTTCAGATCAGGAAAAAATGTAGGTCTTCATATAACACCCGGATGGGCTTAAGGGCACCCAGACAGGCAATATTCAATGTAGCCAAATCATCTGCAGCCCCTCAGCTGGAAACCACAAACAAACGTTAGCTGATGATCACGTTGCAGCGTTGGAGGAGTCCAAGGACCCTCTCTGACAGACTGCTCCCACTTCCCAGCACTGCCCAGGGCCACCCCAGGAGAAAGGGGAGAAGAAATCCTGGTGGGACTACAATGACAATAGGTACAGGTGATACACACAGAGCAAGGACTGCAGAGGTTGAAGGAGAAAAAAGACACTTCATATCGTGGAACACCCTTGAACCAGAATTAGATCGTGGCGGTGCTGGAATGCCACAGCCATCCTCGCTCACATATTACATGTGCATATCACCTGTGTGCAATTTAGGATTCTGACAGCCAAGAGGGGCTTCAACCTGGAGTCTCTAAGGAGTGGCACATGATTAAGATGTGATTCCACATTTGCAAATTCTGTTAGTTTCGTACTTTTTGTTTTACGACTTCGGTAAATCATAAAAAATTGTAAGTTCTTGTGTCTCTTCACTTCTATACACTAGGTAGCATTTACTGTGTGACTCATACGCAGCCACATAGTATGTGTAGGTATCCAATGTATCTTAGGCAATCAAATTAAAACAGCTATTACATTTTCTGTCACGCAAAACAAATGCTTTACATATTATTTTAGAAAGAAGCATGCTTGCTAAAGGCTTATAAAATTCATGCAATGCATTTTCCTCAATATTCTCACACTGTTTGGAATTAGTACCGCAAATGTGTGTACACAGATTATTTGCCAAATATTTGAATCATCCAAAGCAAGAAGTTCTTCTTGTGGAATGGGGGACAGCTCATAAAGTGGGGTTCCACAGAACTGAACCCAACTAGAGAGCAAGGTCAAAAGGAAAGCAGAGGCCTCGGGGCGGGGTATTTATCTGATGTCCCTTCACTGGGGTTCTCCATTCTCTCCACAAATCACTCTCCCAGGGAGGAACCAACTGCCAAGGGCTGCTCTACAGGGGTTCCCAGGTAGCCCCACCCCACCTGTGCAAACGGGAGCTCCTAAGAGCCCAGTCCTTGGTCCCAAACATGATGCCCTTGCGGTGGGTACATGTTTTAATTGAACAGATGAGGGGAGTGCAAAGAGATGGTGT
>PVKS010028562.1:0-26298 GCA_004027875.1 Aplodontia rufa
CTGTATTTCTGTATTCTAATAGAAAAAAAAAACTTTCTGGAAGTTGGAAAAAATGGCAAACTGTGTTGTGTAATAACCAATCATTTTGTAAAACTTGTCTGAGGTGACATGGAAGACAGGAAATATAAGCAGTGAAACTAGTATCAGGCAAGGAAATTTCAAGGCAGAATGTCAAAATCATAAGCTTAATACTATTAGCTGGTCATGATAAGGTATTATAAGAATAGCTCAGTCTCTAGGGCTGGATGGTGGCTCAGTGGTACAGTATTTGTCTGGCATTTGTGAGGACCTGAGTTTGAACCCCAGCACCACTTACATAACTACACATTGGAAAAACAAATACTAGATAACAAAATAAATAAAACTGATTTTAAAAAATTCATAATTATTCATAAAACTTCATAGATTTTCATAATTATTCACATCCTTCCCATTCCAACTGCTTAGTTCTTCATGTTAGTATGAGTTTATATGATAAACATACTGTATAACAGGTTTTTCTTTAGTGTGATGGACTGTCAGGCTGCTGGTCTTCCAAATGGCATAAAGGAAGGCTTATCTCTGGGCCAATAAAAACCATAAGGTCCAATTAACTTATCTGGTGATGCTTTTCCCTCCCACTGTCTCTTCCTTTCAAGAGAAGGAATCTAATAAAGAGTGCTAGTTTTGATAACAAGTAAACCTGAAAATTTCAATTACTTCACAAAATAGTTTTTTTTTTTCTCCTTTGACAGTTCGATAAGGATGTGCTTCTCAGAAGGCAGCTTTCCTTCTCATAATGATTTAGTGACCTGAGTTCCTTCTGTCTTATGGTTCTCTTGTTCTTAATGAAAACTGCCTTGTGATTCTGTTCCTGCCAGTGGAAGGAGAAGAGAATGGAGAAAGACACTTAACTGCCTTGGCAAGGAAATGACACATTATTTCTAAATACATTCCATTGGCTAAAATAAGACGTGATCCTGCCTAGATGCAAGAGGGTGTAAAAAAAAATTAAGTTTTAGGAGGCTGGAGCAGTTGCAGTGCTTGCTTGAAATGTGCGAGGATATGATTTCGAACCCAAGCACCATGTACACAACAAAGTGTCAGAAAAACCAAAAACACATGAAAAATTAAATAAAATTGATTCTCTCTCTCACTGTCCTTCTTTCTCTTTAAAAAAAGAAATGAAGGGCTGGAGCGGTGGCTTAGTGGTTATACAGCTTGCCTGGCATGCGTGAGTATGCGGGTTTAAACCCCAGCACTATGTACACGACAAAATTTCTGAGCAACAAAAGCAACATGAAACACTAAATTAAAATAATTAAAAAAAAAAAAAGAAATGAAGTTTTTGTTAGTGAGGTCCTAAGTAAATTTGTGAGACCTTGTGTCAAAAAAATAAAAGGGTCTAGCGGTGAGAGGGATAGGGTAGCTCAGTGGTAGAGTGCCCCTGAGTTCAATCTCTAGTACTAGAAAAAAAAATAAGAGGAAGTTTTTTTTAACTAAACACAAAATTTTTAAAAGTTGTGTATATTAATGGGGTACTATGTAATAGTCTATGCATGTTTATATAGTATAATGTTTAAATCAAGTTGAACACACTTTAGTCCTGAACTAAACAAAAACTTTTTGAAGGGTAACTTTTTAAAGTTCATGCAGCAGAATGTCATAATATGTCAGAAACATGAGCATTAAGGTAATTTGGTGACATCAATTGTGGGATGTCAGTTGGAAGCGTGAATGCTAACAGTCATATCTACGGGTCATCAGATGTACCACAAGATGCTTGCAGACCTTCACACCCCCCAGATGACAACTATGCCTTATATATGTATGTTGCTTGACCTTTAAGATCACAAAGCCGACTATAGCTGCTGCCTATTTCCTGGAATTTTCCTTAGAAATATAATTGCATCCTTTTTCATGCTCAAGATTATGTTGATTTGGTTGAAACTCTTTGTTCTCTGGAAATTCTTTAAAAGTTACTTCCATATGTTCTTGTCTCAACTCTATAAATACTGTGGTGAGAGCTAAGTGGGTAGAGTTGCCTTGAGATCACTCTCCCCAGCTGCCCTTGTATCCAAATTATCTCTTTGAGTTTACTTTTCATAGAGAAGTCCGATCATCTATAATTGTCTGTAGCAATAATATGCCTTTATGTTGAGATTGCATTATAAGGATCTGAGAATGATTTTTCCTGTTCATACATAGGCTATATTATAAAATTATTTTTCTCTGTTAGCATCCATTTAAGATAATTTTGTTTAAGGTTTTCAACTAATATTTTTAATTGCTTAGCCACTTTTTCTTTTAATTGTCTTTTATTAACCTGGCCAGTTTTTCTTTTATTTGTCTCATTTTTGTAGTAAAGCAGTTTTGGGAAGGAAATTAATCTTAATTAAGGATTGCAAGTTCAAAGGTAGCCTTAGCAACTTAGGCACAAAGCAACTTAGACCCTGTCTCAAAATAAAAATTAATAATAAAAAAATAAGGACTGGGGATGTGGCTTAGTGGTTTAGTGCCTTGGATTCAATCCCTAGTACAAAAAAGAAAAAAAAAAGAAACTTGTAATGACTTATTTTTGCTTATGTTTTCCTATGTCAACTCTTCTGACCAATATCTGCCCCTCTAATGAAAGTGACACAATTTATTATGTCATCAACAGAATGTCTTTTCTTACCTGTGTGCCTTCATACACACAATCTTTACACTTGCCATTCTTTCTATATTTGAGCACTATTTAAACATAAATGTTGAATTCATATTTTATTTTCCCATCACCAGTGGCTTATTGTGACTACTCCAGATTTCACTGGTCATTTTCCTCTGATCTGTTCTATTGTAACAGGGAGAAAAAAGTTCTGGCAGAGTTCAATGGACAGCTGGCCAGATAACAGGTAGCATTAAGATTTTCTGCTTTGTTACTGCTTGAGCTATGACAGGATGAAGACTCCTCATTCCTTATATGTTTATGGCTGACTTTCCACAAGACTAAAAGCAGTGAGTACATTTTAAATTTTTCTGTAGCCTTTAAAAAGTTAAATTGTTGGTTTAATAGTGTGCCATTGCTGAATTTAACCTTACTTTACTATGAAACTAAATATTATACAATAATAAAAATAATTGATAAAATTATTTTAAGTGTAAAGGCCTGTTTTTATATTGTTCTCTGTTTTGTCAATATCATCTTGAATCAAAGCTTTTCCTCATTAGTGAATATCAGTCATGAATTCAGAGACTTAGAATTTTAAATAGTTGGTATAATCATTGCTCCTGGAGAATTAGCATTTCACTTATAGCACAACATACGAGCTGGTTTAGTTATTTTCTTTATGGTAGTAAAATGTACAAAAATTTTACCATTTTATCTATTTTAAATGTACAGTTTGGTGGCATTAAATAGATTTGCAGTGCTGTATCATCATTACTTCACTACCCAGAATCTTCCCAAACTGAAACTTTGTACCTATTCAACAATAACTCCTCCCTTTTCCCCTGTCTTCTGAATTAATTTTTTTTTTAAAGAGAGAGGGACAGTGAGAAAGAGAAAAAGAATCAATTTTATTTAGTTTTTCATGTGGCTTTCGTTGCTCTGATACTTAGTTGTATATGTGGTGCTGGGGTTCGAACCTGTGTCCTCGTTTATGCCAAGCAAGTGCCATAACCATTGAACCACTGCTTTAGCCCCTGAGCTAATTATTTTTAATTTACCTATTTCACAGTTTCTTATTTATCCTATTTTCTACCATTATAAATTAATATATAGTAATACTCTTTATGTATGGAACTGACCCAGATGGTGAAAAGGGCTGAATTATACTTATATAGAAGGCTGCACAACTTCCCATGATATTAGTTGGTTTCCTGGGTAACAGAGTCTTGATGTGTCATGTTCTTTTTCTTTCATCCAAACTCCAATTAAATGTGCAAAAGGACATAAGCAGTATTTTTGTTCCAGAGGTTACCAGGAAAATGACTATTACAGCCTCATAAATTTAAATAAAGATTGAATTGAATTATTGCTTTGATTTTGTCTGAGACTTTGGGTACTTAAATGAATATAATATTTGAAAAAGTATTAAATATGAAAGTGGATATTAGCATGGTTATTTTTAAGAAGCTGGATAAAATTTTTATAGCTACATATAAATTAAAGTGTCCTGATTTTATTTCTTCCTCCCTATTTTTCGCTGTCATGTTCATTTGTACCTCTTCCTTCCCTTGACTTGTAAGGTTCCTATGGTTTTCTCCATTAGTCTTTTGCTTAGAAATCTCACCTTTTCAATTTCAATTATCTCTCTGCAGGAAAAATCTCCTAAGTCTGTGTTTCTTAACTTTAAAGTCACAGTTCTTTATTTTATTTTATTTTTTTTGAGAGAGAGAGAGAGAGAGGGACAGAGAAAGAGGGAGAATGAATTTTATTTAGTTTTTCACATGGCTTTCGTTGTTCCAACACTTCATTGTGTATGTGATGCTGGGGTTTGAACCCAGGTCCTTGTGCATGCCAGGCAAGCGCCATAACCACTGAGCCATTGCTTCAGCTCCATTTTACAGTTCTGAATCTAGGACTGTGCCCTGGAATTTTCTCTTATATGGTCTGCAGTTACCACAAAGCAAGCATATTAATTGTTGGGCTCATCATTTTTTCATCTACTTTAACTTCCCCTCTTATTTATTTATGTGTTCTATGGACTGAACTCAGGGGCTGTCTTATGCTAAGCATATGCTGTACAGCTAAGCTACACCTTCTGTTCCTTTTTAAATGGCGCCACCATTCTTTTCCTTATCAAAGTTTCACACTTTTTGGTATATCTCTCCCTAATTCAAGTAGTCACCAAGTCCTACCAACTGTTTTTGGTCAATGCCATAACATCTGTCCCTTTGTAACCATGTGTAATAAGTTTGCCCCTAGGTGAATACAAAGCCTATAAGTACAACCTAGAGATAGAAGAGGAAGAAAGGTTAACTGCTTGCAGCAAGAGTGCGACTCTTTTTGAACAAAGGAAGCAAAGGGAAACTTATGTGTATTCATACTGGAAAGACTCATTATGATATATAGAGGCAGGCACATTCCTGAGCATGCTCAGTTGGGGATGATGATGCTTCATACATCACATCAAAATTGGAAAGCAAGAACACTTCCTGGGTGAAGAATTTAGCATTATAATGAGTTTGAAAGGAACAACCTTTTATATCACCTAGAGGAGAGGTTGGGTGGCCCTGGCTGATTTTAACAGGTTTCTTGTGGTTTTCTCTTATATCTGAAACAAACAGAAACAAACAATTTTCAAGAACATTAGCAGTCATTTAAAGGGGCAGCAGCTTTTTACCCTTAAGCAAAAGTATTTGAGCCTGAAAGTACCTGCCAAGCAACTTCCATTCCATTTTTTTCTGCATTCTACCCAGTGTAGGGTTTGATCCACTGATGCCTAGACTACTGCAGTGACCTCTCACTAATAGAATTTTCTCACTAGTACTTTCTTTGTAACTCACATGAAAGTTGTGAATAATTATTTTAGATCATAGTTACTTATATTTCTCTCTCAGCATTGTCTTTTTCATTTTGGTACCCCTCACAAGCTTCACATCATAGTTGATACTCAACTAATGTTTTTGAAAATATAGTATTCTAACTATAAACTCTTCTCTTTTTAATTTATTTTTTATAGCATTATTAGGTTCTTTCATTAATTAAACAAATATTAGTTGAGTGCTTATTACAAATACCAAGCACTGAGGACACAGTAATCACCAAACAAAAGCTTAATGACATTTGGTTGCTTATGATCTAGTGAAGTAGAAGAATGATAAATAAGCAAAATATACAGTATGTTAGGTGATGATAACTGCAAAGAAGGAAAATTGAATGAGGGAGGGAGATAGCATCAAGCGAGAGAGATTGACATTTTGGATAAAGTATTTGGAACGGCCTTTTTTTAAAGGTGCACTTGAGTAAAAACTTGAAGGGAGTGAGTGAGACGGACAGTGACTATCTGAGGGATGAGTTTTCTGGACAAAGGGAACAGCAGGTGCAGAGGACCTCAGGCATAAGTGTGCCTGACATGCTTGATTATTGGAGTGGAGCAGAGTGATGAGTAGTGGGAAGCATGGTTATGTGTAAGGGGTCAGGTAGGGAGTGGGAGGAGACAGATTGAGTAGAGTCTCAGAGGTCCCTGTTAAATTTTCACTCTGCATGAGATGGCTAGTCTTTGGAGGTTTTTATTTTATTTATTTATTTTTTTGTACCAGGGATTGATCTCAGGGGTGCTTAACTACTGAGCAGCAGCTCCAGCTTGTTTTTTATTTTGAGACAGGGTCTCACTAAGTTGCTGAGGCTGGCTTTGGCTGGGATTACAGGCATGAATCATCTCATCTCATCAGACTCTGGCAACTATATTGAGAGGAGACAGGAAGCAGGCAGATGATTTAGGAACTTTGACGTAACTACAAGGAAGAGAAAAGGATGGCTCAGACTTCAGTGGGAAGAGAGTAGGGGGAGAGAAAAAGAGAGAATATGTGCACAGGAGTGAGCAAGGCTGATTTGGAATGTATTTGGGAGTAGAGCTAATAGACTGTTCTGATGGATTGCATGGGAAGTATGATAAAAAATTCAAGGATTGTTTGAAGCTCTTTGGCCTCAGGAGCTGGAAGAGTGAAGTTGCCATTAACTGAGTTATAGCGGTAGTTGTTCTGAGAGGAACAGGTTTGGCCGGTAGTTTTTCAGGAGTCAGCTTTGGATGTGCTGTGTTTGCAATGCCTACTTGATACTCAAGTGGAGCAAGACTGCTTAAACTAATGTGAATGTATTAGCCTGAAGTTCAGGAAGGTCTTGGATTTGTCAGCATAGACATAATATTTAAAACTATGAGACCAATCGAGTCCCTTAATTAGTAAGTATAAAAAATTTAAACTTTTTGAATATGACCATGTCATATCCCTGCTTGATGTATACCTTCAAAGGCTCTAGGCTTTGTGTCCTTGTATAGTGGAGTTTCTTATAAATCTCTCACATTATTTAAACTAGAATACTTATGTTACTTCAGCTTCCCTTTTTTTAATTGGTGCATTGCAGTTTTACATACACCAAGTGTTGTTACACTTTCATACGTGCACATATCATAACAATTTATTATGGGCCAATTCCCTCCCCAGCATGACCCTCCCCTTGACCCCATTTTCTCCCTTCCTGGTCTCTTTTCTCCTTTGATTTACTCCGATGGGAGAGTAAAAAAGCCGAGGGAGGAAGAGGGTGGAGGAGAGGGTGGGGAGGGCAAAGGGGGGATACAAATACTGTATGGCATACTTGGTACCTCCAATATGCGAAATAGCTCCCATACAGGCATTTAGAACTAAAAAAGCCAAAATGCATTACATACACACACACATACACATGGCCCTCAGTCTTAGTTCTAATGCTCTACGTGTATTAACTCATTTAATCCTCATGACATCCAAATGAATTAGACATTTTCAAAAAAGAAGATTGAGGGGGCTGGAGTGGTGGCTCAGCAGTTACAGTGCTTTCCTGGCATGTGCAAGGATGTGGGTTCGAGCCCCAGCACCACCACATATACAACGAAATGTTGGAGCAACAAAAGCCACATGAAAAACTAAATAAAATTGATTGTCTCTCTGTCACTGTCCCTCTCTCTCTAGAAAAAAGAAGATTGAGAAAAGGGATGTCAAATAACTTTCTTTATTAGAACCATTAATACTAAGTAGAGGAATGAGGGTTGATCCCAGGAAGCTTTGACTTAGAGCTTACATTTTTAACTGCTATACTATACTAGCCTATCTAGAGTGCTGCAAGTCAATTTTAATTATTTCTTTTTGTCTTCTGCTGGATGTTTCTATAATTTTAAATAATATGTTTATACCACTATTTCTTGATTTATCAACTAAGACAATGATTGTTGGTTACCTGCCATTTAGCATAAGGCCTAACTCTTATGCTACTCTACCTTCCTTCTTCAATTTTCATGTAGTTATATGTTATTATTGTTATTTCCTTTATTGGTTATTTTTCAGATCCAATGTGCCTCAATATCTGTTTCATATTCCATTAACTCTTAGCAATAGCTCTCATCTTTTTTTGAGGCTATTATTATTCATATCCTTTACTTCAACTCTTACCTTCCTCCTTCTTGTTAACTTCTGTCAAATATCCATTTACTTTAAGGTATCAAAACATTTATGTTTTGATTAAGTAAGGTAGCGTACTACTGTGGTTAATAATGTAGACATTGGATCCCGGTTACCTGGGTTCAAATCCATGCTGTATCACCCTTGCTGTTTGACGTGGGCAAGTTACTTAATCTTTCTGTGCCTGACTTTCCTCACCTATAAAAGAGGGATTTTAATGGTACTTATTTCAAATGATGGTTATGAAGATTAAGTGATTTAATGCTTTTACAACAGTGCCTGGTATATAATAAATGCTAAGTGAATGATTTCTATTAGTGTTATCACTATTGTTCTATAATCATAATTAATTTTTACATGCCTTTAATTTATTCTAAAAATTAAAAACCAACATACAACATTATCATGGTTACATATGATTACACAATGCACAATCAAATGGAATGTGATTCCATTTCTTTATCTCTGGGTCCAAAGTGATGACCCTAACAATAAGGATCAAAGTCATTATCTTCTACTTAACACATTTAAAAATATTGTATAATATTTTAATTGATTTGTAATAGGACAGTGACTTTCTTACATAATATTCCCCTTCCCCAGAAGATGAATTACATTTTTTCTTCTCATTGACCAAATAAGAAGATTCTTTTATCATAATATCAAAACTTATTTTCTTCTTAGGGACAATCACTTCAAAATCCTTGAAAGAAAAAGTTGGTCAGTTGGACCTTATCAAAGTTAAAAATTTTGCTCTGCAAAAGATATTGTTAGGAGAATGAAAAGACATTTATACCTGGGATAAAACATTGGCAATTCACATATCTGACAAAAGTTGTCTATCCAAAATATTTAAAAATTTTTAAAGCTCAGCAACAAGAATAGAACCAACAATGAACAAAAGATACAAATAGACATTGAGGATATTTACAGATAACATATAACTATATGAAAAGATACATAGACATCATATGACTCAGCAATTGTATTCCTATCTATTTACCAAATTGATTTGAAAATCTATACCCACGGGGCTGGAGTGGTGGCTCGGCAGTTACGGCACTTGCCCAGTATGTGCAAGTACTGGAGTTCAAACCCCAGCACCATGTACACAACAGTGTCTCGGAGCAATGAAAGTCACATGAAAAACTAAATAAAAATTGTTTCCTCTCTCTCTCTCTCTCTCACTCACTGTCCCTCTCTCTTAAAAAAAAAAATCTATACCCACATTGTGCTTTATTCAGAATTTCCAGCTGTATTTGTAATCATCAAGAACTGGAAGCATCCAAGAAGTCATTCAGTAGGTGAATAAGTAAACCAACTGTGGTGCATCTACTCAATGGATTATCACTCTGTGATAAGCAAGAATGAGCTTTTAATTAAAACTGCAACATGCCTGCATCTTAAGTGCATTTTGCTAAGGTGTACAAGCCAGTTTTAAAAGGCTGCACACCAAATGATTCTACTCATATTGTGTTCTAGAAAGAATAGAAAGTCAATCAGTGGTTGCCAAGGATTTGAGAGAGAACATTTAAATAAGGAACCTTGGAGTTTTTAGAGTGAACCAACTAAATTGTAGTGATGGACTTGTTATTGGTCATTATTTATGTTACAGACACCTCTTATTCTCTGTTCATCCTTTTACAGTTTCCTTATTATTAGACTACTTGCCTCCAAAATGAATATTATAGTTCTGGGAGGTGTCTTCAAGAGATTTGCCAGGAAACAGACTTGTTTCTGATAATCTTTAAGATGTACAACAGATAATCATCTTTGTAGCTATTTACCAATGCCATAGTTTTCACTGTTCTTATTTTCCTCTACCTTCTCTCTCAATGATCACTACTTAAACACAATAGCCTTTATTTTTCTTCTTGTCTCTCCTTTTGTCAATAGCCAAACTATTATTGAGAATAGGTTACACAAGATCCTGATCAGCTAGACTCAGTGCTAACTTTTGTTGCTAATAAACCTTCATACATGTTTAGCTAAAAATAAGGTAAAAAATATATTGTTTTATTTTTCCCCTTTTTGGCTAGCATATGCAACTTAGATTTTTTTAAGAATAAAATGTGTGTGACTTTGGGTATATTTGGGATTTCTCTGGGAACAATTTTGGGATTAAAAAACTACTGCATACATCAAAAGAACATGAGGATTTCTGTTGCTCAGTAAGATTTTACATAAAGATTTCCACTAAAAAAGAGTCTATTATGTAGAGCTACTAAAATAAATAATACAAATATAATTTAAAATTCAAAGTAGGCTAATATATCAAATTGAAAAGTGGGATTTTTCCTATTCCCTCTAGTTTTGGGCTGAGGTCCAAGAACTGAGGACAAAGTATATTAGTGCCTGGAGATTCTACAGAGGACTGCCACTCCATCTGTATAGAACTCACTACGGCCACATTCTTTGCCAGGGACGAAATTCTAGGAAGTTCCTTGCATATGGTGGCTTTGTGCAATGCCATGACTTCCAGCTTGTCTATAGCTGATTAGTGATGGTTGAATATAGTGCTCCCTCACTCGAACTGTAGCCAGGCAGTGATCTATGACAAGCTACTCCGAAGTCGCTGCTCACTTAGATGCAATGGCTATTTGCTGGTCAGTGAGACTGTTTCTTTGACTTTGATTTGTAGACAGACATTATAATGAGACAGGAAGTTGGTTAAAGCAGCAAAAATCAGAAAAGCACAGGTAATTAACAGTTATATCAGGGTTGAAATATTAAAATAGAGATCCATCAAATTTTGCTAGAGCTGTCTTAATCCAAATGTTTAAAAATGTGTTTTTAAGCAGTCCTGGTTCTATTTAAGTTTTATTAAGTTTTTTTTTTCAAGGTTTAGTCTACTGGGCATAATGTTCATGGTTTGTCATTTTGTGGAAGAGACTTTTTCCTGCTTCCATTCCCATATACATCCATTTGAAATCCTTATCTGAGTAGTTGTGTCAGTGATTCTACTTGAGGTTTCCACTACTATTTCTGTCCACTTGAGCTATAAGGACTGACAGTGTCTTCTTTGCCATTATGACTCCTTTAGACACAGGGAGTGTGATTAGGTTTGTCTCTCTTAGGGAAGAAAGTCTTGGAAGAATGATGATGTTTATTTTATCATTTTCTTAAATGTTATTCTTGTTTCTATTCCAAAAAGTGCCACTGCCAAATAAAAAACTTTCCTTCTAAGAAGAAAACATATCATAGTAAGGATTTAATATAGGGTTCATGCTATTCGGTTTTTGTAGGTTTGTAATTTGAGAGTAACCTGTGGTTATATAGAAATCTGAGAGGGAAAGAGGGAAAAAGAGAGAGGGAGAGAGAAAGGGAGATTTTCAGCCTTCTTTTCAGATTTATGCTTTCTACCATGAACCCAAGAGAGTAATCAAGCCTCTATAAATAACTGCAGACCTCACTGAGTTTCTGTAGATTTTCTAACAGGAAATTATATTGAAATTCTCATGGTTACTACCAGTTCTCCTGATTAAGTAGACAGTGGGGATGGCTTTCTTTACCTCCAAGCCTGGGATGTATGAGTTAGAAATACAAACATGCAGTGAACTCTAGCCTGCTGCAAGTGAAGGCTTCCCTCCCTTTTCTCTGTGGTATCTTTTCAACCAGGCAGGCACCACTCACTATCCTCTCTGAGAATTATACTATATTTAGAGAACAGTTCTTGGCATGTTTTCTTAAAATCAAATCTCATCTTAAGGACTTTTCTTAGCAGTTGTAACTCTTGCATGCATAGTCTTTGTCATCTTTATCTCCAGTGCTGAGCATGGGGCCCAGCAGGTTGAATGAATTAAAGAATGAACCTGGCAACCAGAATTGCTCTCCCAACTCACTCACTCCCTTCCTTCCTTCCTCCCTCCCTCCCTCCCTCCCTCCCTCTCTCAGAATCTTTCTTCCTAGCTTTTTCTCTCACTCTCTCTGTTTTATATTAGTCTGCATGCTACACATGTGCTCTACCACTGAGCTACACTCCCAGCACTCAACACTATTTTTACACGAGAACATATTTTTTTTTTTAAAGAGAGGAACAGTGAGAGAGAGAGAGAGAGAGGAGAGAAGCAATTTTTATTTAGTTTTTCATGTGACTTTCTTTCCTCTGACACTTTGTTGTGTACGTGGTGCTGGGGTTTGAACTCGAGTCCTTTGCATGCAAGGCAAGCACCCTAACTGCTGAGCCAGTGCTCTAGCCCTACAAGAGAGTTTTTATCAGAGTTCCTGCCAGCCCACATAAAGCAACTATAGTGTTACACTTCACTTTAAAGAAAGAAAAGAATCATTTTAAGAACTTTAATTCAATGTGTATTCATTATATAAGACAAGTGCTAGTTGTCCTGGGAGATACAAAGATAAACACAACATAATTCCTGGTATCCAGAAGTTTGTAATAAAGTGGAGGAGACACAGATATTAGTAACTGGCTTTAAAATAAGGAGGGAGAAATTTTGCAAAGACTTCGTGAATATGGTGGTTTTTGAGTTGGTCTTTGAGGCTGGAGAATTGTGACACTAAGCTACAGTGCAGGAGAAGAAAGAGCCCTTTTCCAGGCGAGGAGTTGCATGAGCGGAAGCATGGGAACAAGAAAGAGGGGGGCACAGCTAGGGAAGGAAGGCAGCACAATGCAGCTTTGTCTATGTGTAGTGACTGGAAAGGTAACATGGGAACCATTGTTTAAGGGTTTTGAATGCCAACAGCATTATGGACTTTATTGGGCAGAATTGAAAGCCATCAAATAGTTTTGAGCAAGGAAATGATATATGGTAGAATTGTATAATGAAATTGTTCTTAATTGGTGCTGTGTCTGAGGATCCTCTGAAGTTTGTGGGAAATAACCATGGTAGATTCTCATTCAAATTGAATGACTCAGAATTTATGGAGTGGAACATGGGTGTGTGGATTCTAAGTTCCATGGGTAGTGCTAATTCACACCGGCAATTAAGAGCACCTGGAGTAAGTAGAAAGGCCATTAGAGAAGCTGTTAAAATAACCTGTTCAGTGGCCCAAGTAACTTTTCTGAATTTCAGTTTCCACATCTGAAAAGAATTAGGAATAATAATGCCTGCAATATCTATATCTATGATTATTATGAAGATCACATGTAATAATGCCTATGATTTTTATGAGTTATAATATATGGACAAATATTTATTTGTGGTACTGGGTATTGAACCCAGAGGTGCTCTACCACTGAGCTACATCCCCATCCCTTTTTATTTTTTATTTTGAGATAGAGTCTCATTGCATTGCTCTGGTTGGCCTTAAACTTGTGAGCTTGGTGCCTTAGCCTCCTGAGTAAATGGAATTATAGGTGTGCACCACAGTCCAACACCTAGATATGGAGTGATTATGATTGTATTTGAGTTTTAGTTGTAAAGAGTTAGTTTAAATAATGTATTTATTGTAATAATAGCATGAAAACAGGGAATGGCCACATGGGCCTTATGAACTCCTTGCTTGAAATACTATGTTCTTGGTGTGGAGCATCATGGTCACCTATTCTTTTGGTCTTTGCAATTCTCTCTCTCTCCTCTCTCTGTGTCCCTATCTCACAATTATTTATTGTCTACCTGAGTGGTGCACTCCACTTTTAGGTGTTAGAGTGGTTAACAATGACAAAAATATCTATTACAAAGATTTGTTGCAATGAGAGTAGATAGAAAGTAAATGCTTATATAGCTCAGTTAAGGAGGTTCTCTCTAATAAGATGACTGAGCAGAACACTGAAGGAATAAAGAAAATAAAGTGAGGTTTTCTGTTAAAAGACAGTTCTAGGTGGAAAGAACAGCAAGTGTGAAGGCCCTGAGGTTTATTATTCTTGGTGTGTTTGTGGAATACCAAGGAGGCCATTGTGACTCAACCATGATAAGCCAAGAAAAGAGCTGTAGGAGTTGAGGCAAGAGTTAGCAAGTGGAGACAGATCATATAGGGCTCTATAGGCCATAGTAAGGGCATTTTTTTTTTCTTTCCTGAGAATGATAGACACAGAAGAGTTATTAGTAGAGAATTCAAAAGTTGTGATTTACATTGTAGAAGGATATCTGACTGCTATTAGATTTACAAATAAAAATAGAAGTAGAAATTTAACATATATGTTTGGACTTTAGAGAAGTCAGGACTTCATATAAAACGTATCAACATAATTTGTTGTATATTTGTTGTAGATGATATATAAATCCATCTTAGAGGTTTTTAACTCTTTTGCTGAAAATTTTATCTACTCTGGGTTGAATTGTTCCAAATATTTATATTCAGATCTTTAATTCGCCTGGAATTTTTATACATGGTTTTCTATAGTGACCTGAAATTTTTTTATTAATGGATAATGAACACCAATTAACCATCTTTTCTTCTATATGGATAACCAGCCTCTTTTATTAAGGTAGCTATTCTTTCCCAGTAAAGTTTTCATATGTGAAATTTTTCTGTATATGGGTATATATTTTTGTATTCTTCACTCTTTTCCAGTAATCTGTTTTGTCTAATGCCAATATTATCTTGATTTGATTGCAGAGGCTTTGCTGTGTCTGCTTAGACTTGTCCTTTTTTTCCCCCTCCCTCTTTTGGTAATGGGAATTGAACTCAATGGTTCTCTACCACTGAACTAATCTTGTCCTTTTTTTTTTTTAAGATTTTGAGACAGAGTTCAAGTTGCCTAGGCTGGCTTTAAACTTACAATCCTCTTGCCTCAGCCTCCAGAGTAGCTGGGATTACAGATGTGTGCCACTATACGTATGGACAGATTTATCCCTCTATGTTCTTTTTGTTTTGCACTTTGAGGGACTATTGCAGGTACTTTTTCTTCCATATGGTTTTAAATTTTATTTAATAAACATAATGCTACATTAACTTATCTTAATTTTGAGAGGATTTATAGTTTGTCTTTCCAGTATTGTGTCCTTCAGAAAGATTTTTTAGTTTTCTTCATATAGTTCTGCATCTTGTATATTATTACTATGCATAATTTAGTTTCTGTTGTTTTAGAAAAGGAAAACTCCTTTTCCTCTTCCAGTTACTGGTTGCAAGTGTGAAAAAATATTCTTGATTTTTTCTGTGTGTAAGTTGAGTGTAGTCATTTTATCAAATTCTTTTATTAAGTCAGAATATTTTACTGGCATATTTTCTAAATATATAGTCATGTTATTAGCAATATCTGTTTCAATATTTATGTAAATTACTTTATTTGTGGTCTGATTTTATCATACTTTAAAAATAATAAATTGCACAAAAATTTACTGAGGATCTTCAGCATGCCCTGTATATTAAGCATTTCATTTGGTGCAAGAGATTCAGCAACAAATAAAAAAGACAAAGTCTCTGCATTATGGAGTTTGCATCAGTGAATAGTTGCAAAAGCAGATTCTCTTATTTGATTTCTGACTTTAACTGAAGTGGTTTAATGTCTCATTTTCCAGTGGGGTGTTTGCTGTAGACTTTGGTGAATAGACTCTCATGTTTGTATAGTTTCCTTATAGGCCTCTATTTCTTTGGGAATGATTGCTGATTTTATTTTACATGTATTTAGTAGCTAATGATGTGATCATCTGGATTTTCTTCCTTATTGCTTTTTATGGATCATTGATCTTAATTCTTCTATAATCAAGCATTATGAATTTAATATGAAGGCAAACTATCTCTGTGATACTATATATGTAATATATTACAGATTGGGCATCCCAAATCCAAACAGCTGAAATACCAAATGCTCCAACCAAATTTCAGATTTTCAAATTAGGGACACTTATTAAAGTCTATACAAATATTCCAAAATCTGAAATACTTGTTCCCTAGCATTTTAGATAATGAATACTCAAACTGTAGTTACTATTTTAAATTAATCTACAGGTATGTTAGATTGCATTTTCTAAAAATGAACACAATAGTATCTCCTATCCTATTGTGTTTTCTTACAAAATGACTTTGAATTCTTTGCATGGAGAGGTAGGGTCTTTGTTCTCTCCCTTTGAATCTGGGATGACTGTATGGCAGAACCAACTCTATGTGATTTCCAAGACATAAAAGGTGATACAGCTTCTGCTCTTGATATTTGCTTGTGGAACTCTGACACTTGTGAGGAGGTCCTAGGAGCCCAGGGAGAGGCAGTGTATAGGTATTAATAGCTGGCAGTCCTAGCTAAGGTTCCAACTGGCAGGTAAATAAATGAACCTAGAGGTGATTTCAGATCACAGCTCTTGAGTCACCTTCAGCTTTCAAATGTTCCCATTTGAGGCCCCACACCCTAAGGTGCAGAGGCAAGCTGTACCTCTGTACCCTGTCTGAATTCCTGACTCCAAACTCCAAGCATAGCAAAAACAAGTGGTGGTTGCTTTATGACATTCAATCTAGGAGATTTTTGTATGGAACAAGAAAAAACAATTTATAAGCAAGGAAACAATTTGTGCCCTTGTTTTTATACAATATACATTCACTGTATTGTGCAAACAGCTGTAACAATACTACCAACTTCATGTGGCTGAATATCTGGACTCACAGTACCAGGATTCAAGTTGTAGACCTACCCTAAAATATGTGTTTTTATTTTAAGAAATTCAAGTAATCTTTCCAAAGAAGAAGATCCTTTTCTTTAAAATGGTAAGGAATATTATTGATTTGGCTTTATTATTCTGTAGATAAAATTTAAGAATTACCTATAAAATGTTATACTATGTTAATAGTTAATGTAAAACAAACAGTAGTTAATGAGTAATTTCAAGGTGATTTGAGACATTGTCAATAATGTTTTTTTAAGTAAAACTTAATATTAAAACAATGTATTAAGCTAACAGGAAAACAAGAGTATATAAAACTGAAACTCCTCTTCTCCCATACTGAATCAGTACTAAAAATGGATCATTACTTTAAAAAGGAACAAATTGTCCTTTTATGTGCATATGGACTTTTGATACCTCCTTTTAAGACCTCTGTGTATGTTTCTCATATCCTTTCTAGTTTATAGATACTATGATTCAAACTGGTATGCAAATTTAGACACATTATTATTTTCAGATAATAATGTATCTCCTGAAACTCTCAGCTATATAGAGGTACTACTTGATATGTGTATCACAGAGATTGTGTTAGTCAGGTTTGTGTCTCTGTGACCAATAGCCAACAAGGACAACTGAGAGGAAGAAATGTTTGTTTTGGCTCGTGGTCTCAGAGGTTTAGTTCATGGTTTACTGACTCCATTGATCTGAGCCCTAGGTGAGGCAGTACATCATGGCAGTAGTGTATGGTGAAGGGAATCTTCCAAGGACTTAGTGGCCAGGAAGTGGAAAGAGGGGAAGGAGCCATAGGGCTATGACCCCTTCCAGGATATGCTCCCAATGACCTACCTCCTTTAGCCACTCCCCACTTGTCCACAGTTACCTAGTCCGTTAAACTAGGATGGATTGATTGGTTTAAAGTTCTCATAATTGAATCATTTCACCGTTAAACATTCATTCCTGCATTAACATAGGCATTTTTTGAGGGGACACCTCATATACAAACAATAACATTCCGTCTCTGGCTACCCAAAAACTTATGTCCATCTCTAAGACTCCCATAGTCTTAACAGTTTTAGATTGTCTAGAAGTTAAAATCCAAAGTCTCATCTGAGACTCAGGGTAAGCTATTGTCTGTAAGCTCCTTAAAGATCAAATGCAAGTTACGTATATGCAAAATATAGTGGCACAGAATAAATATTTTCATTTCAAAAGGGAGGAATAGGGGCATAGAAAGAAGGGATGGGACCAAAACAAGACTGAAATCCAGCCAAATAAACAGGTTCCCCAACCCCATATACAGCATCTGGGATACATGGTAATGAGATTTTTTTCCCCAAAGTGCTTGAGTGATCCTGTGCCTTTAGCTTTACCAGTTGAACTGCATATGGGCTGTCATTGAGTCTGGTTCTCTCTGCAGGCAGCAGCATTCCTCAGCAGACAGTCTATGTTAATAGCATTTCTTAATTTCTAGGGTTTCCATTCTAGCTTCAGCTTTGTCTTAAAGTCTCATGTATCAACCTCTCAGGGGCAGCCCACAGGGACTCTGACTCTGCTATACTTTACCTGACCTCCTAGGCATTTCTTTGAAATCTCAGTGGAAGCCTCCATGATCCTTTAACTCCAATATCTAGTATTCCTGAAAAATAAGCATCATGTGTACGATACTAAGGTCTTCTACCAGCTCATGCAATACTGGGCCCCCTGATATTATAGCAGCAGGATTTTGAGTGCCTGAATGGGTGAACATGATGAAACAACTTTCTAGGCCCTCCTATGCAAACAAGATGTACCCATGATCTTTCTCAAAGAAATTTTCCCATCTATGTATTTGAGCTTGGAATGGGCATGGTCTTGAAAATTTATGAGATGCCTTCAAATCATCTTTTGTATTTTCTGTGTGCAAAATATTTTAGCAGCTCTTTGGTGGCTGTAATCTCTTTAACAACCACATCTCTTTGGACTCTGGTTTTACATGTACTTTTCTTTTCTTTCTTTCTTTTTTTTTTTTTGCCCTACTGCAAGTTTTAAAAATCTTTTAGTGAAGATTTTTACTTCTGATTCTCACAATAAACCTGGATGAAAGCTGTCAGCAAAATTCATGCCACTGATGAAATATTGTGCTGCTTGAAATTACCTGTCAGATTAATTACTCCATTACCTTAAATTTAGCCTTACAAAAAGTCTCAGAACATGGGCAATATATAGCCATATTCCTTGCCAGAATATAACATGAGTGGACTATAGTGCAGTTTCCAATAGAATCCTTTTTTTCCTTCTGAAAACTCATGAGCACAGTCCACATTCCTATTGGCATTCTGATCTTTTGAGCTCCTACCAGAATTGCCCGTTAAACTCCACTTAAAACATTTTAAGTCATCTCCAGTCTGCATTTACAGTCTTTTACCACTCTTCCTGCAAACCATTTCCAAAGGCTTTTGAACCATATGAATAACTTAGTCACAGTAACAACCCCACCCCTGGTACCAATTTCTGTGTTAGGTTTGTATCACTGTGACCAAAATACTATCAGGGACAACTGAGAGGAGGAAAAGTTTATTTTGGCTCATGGTCTCAAGAGGTTTAGTCCATGGCTGACTGACTCCATTGCTCTGGCCTGAGGTGAGGCAGAGCATTGTAGTGGAAGCAGGTGGCAGAGCAAAGCTGTTTTGGACATGGCCAGTGGGAAGCAGAGAGAAGGTAAAGGATGCAAGGAATATGTAACCTAGGGCAGTCCCCGGTGACCCACCTCGTGCAGACATGCCCTCATTCTCTCTAGCCATGCCCATACCTGTCTATAGGTACCACCAAGTTGGTCTATTCAAACTAGGATGGACCAATTAGTGTATAGCTCTCATAATCTAATCACTTGGAATATTCCTGTGTCAACATAGTAACTTTTGGGGGATACTTCATATCCAAACCATAACAGATAGTATGAAATCAGAAAATATGGACATCTGAACTTTAATTGTTGAAGTATACTGGGGAGCAGTTTTTGTAAACTATGTGGACCAATATACTCCCCTTTGAAACAAGTGGGAGATATTAAATTGTTCTTTCAATGGGTTGTTTTTTTTCCAGGATAATAAAATTTTCTGTTACTGAAAATTGAGTATATCTTTATAGGTTTTTGTTATTTCTAATTTTTATAAGAATAGCCATATTTTAAAATTATTATTTCTTGACTGGGGATTGAACTCATGTTCTTAACATATGCTCCACCATGGAGCTACATCCCAGCCCCAAGATAGCCATTATCATTTTTACATAAATTCATTAATTCCATCATCTCTTTCATGCTTATTTTTCAGTGCAAATGTTACCCCTCTATTTTCCTTTTTCCTTCTTACTTCTATCTCTCTTCTCTGTTGTCCATATTAACCCCCTGGAGTATATAATTTCCTACTTTTCTCCTACTTATATAATAATAATAATAAAGAGTGAATACCTTTATAAGTGCTCTACATAAATTTGCCTTTGTTAATCCTCACATCAGCTTTGTGAGTTTGCATCTTTTACCGTGAGGGAATTGTGGTACAGAAAGGCAAGGCAGATGTTTGAGTTTGAACTTGGGTTGTCTGGCTGCAGTCTGTTTTAACAACCACACATACAGCTTTTTTTAAAAAAATATATCCATATGTATACCTACAATTATTGTTATACAAAAATGAGATCATTTGTATGTAGCTTTCTGCATCTTGTTTTGCTTTTTCAGCAATATTTAATGTAAATCCTACCAAGACAAGATTTAGCCCTAATGCATTGGGTTTTTTTTTTGTAATTTTTTTTAAAGCGAGAGAGAGAAAGAAAGAATCAATTTTATTTATTTTTTCATCTGGCCTTTGTCTCTCTGACACTTAATTATGTATGTGGTGCTGGAGTTTGAATCTGGGTCCTCACTCATGCCAGGCAAGCACACCAACTGCTGAGCTATTGCTCCAGACCTGATTCTTTGTTTTTAGACTTCGTAATGTTCCACAGTATGGGTACATTATTATTTATTTGGCTGTTAACCAATTCTGTTTCTTGTTTGTTTTTGTACTATGTACTCTTGGGCCTATATCTTCAATAACTGGGGATTTTACTTTAGTTGACTTCTGTTTTTCAGTAAGAGGGTGGTGGGTGGGAATGTATCTGTAATTTGATGTTTTAATAGATTGTTAGATTGCTTTAAAATTTTTTTTAACACTTCACATTATCACCAGAAAATACATGAAAGTTCTCATTTTCCCACAGCCCACCAATTTAGGTTTTATAGATAGTTTTAATTTTTGCCAATATGATGAGCATAAAGGGATTTCTCTTCATTTTGCCATTTCTTGTTTACTATTGAATTTGAGTAACTTTTCATGTTTTCTTTTTTGCATTTGCTTTAGTATAAATTGTCTGTTTATTTCCTTTGTCTAATTTTCTACTGACTTGTATATTTTTCTTGTGAACAGTAAGAAACTGTGGTACAGATAATAACATTTTGTCATTTATGTTTCAAAATTTCCCCCAAATTTATCATTTGTATATTTTTGTTTATGGTACACTTTTAATATGCCATTTACTAATTAAGCTAGTGAATTATATTTCCATAGTTCCTGATATTGAACACCCTTGTGTTCCTGAAGTATGCTGTACTTTGTCAGGGTAATATTCATTTGATAAATTGCTAGGTTCTGTTTCATCATATTTGATTTAAGATAGTTGTATCTTTATTTGTTTGATAGATTGTATTTCTTCATAATGGCTACAGCAGTATTTCTGGCCCCTCATGGTCTTCTAGAACCTTGCCACTTCTGCTTTAAGAGGCAGAGTCCATTTTTCTTCTTCTGAGTTAGAACTGGACTTTGACGACCTTAGTGAGTTGAATGCTGAAGAAGGGAAGTTTTGGAACTTCCAAAGCTTGTTGGAAGTTGTATGGAACCTAGGTCACATGGAGAGACCAGTATATGTGTTCTTACAGCACCAGTTAATGTTTCAACTACTAGCCTGAATCAATCAGCAAACATGGTTGAGTCTGCAGATTATTCCAGTTGCCCAGGTTTGGAGTTGCCCCAGCTGATGCTGAGAGAAACAGTACTGAGTCATCCTGACCAATCCTGCCCAAGCTACAAACACTTGACCTAAAATTATTGTTTTAAGTCACTAAATTTTGGGAGAATTTGCTAACAGTCATGGAAACTAAAATAGATTTTGAAATCTAGAAGCAGGGTGCTATGTAACAGAAATCTAAAAATGTGGCAGTGAATGAAGTTAGAATGGATAGAAATATATGGTGGGCAAGAGGTGAGAGGCCAAAGACATTGCTCTTGGAAACCTGGTGGCCTTCACAGAGGCTGTCAGAGGAGCTTAAAGGAAAGTGGAAAAATGTCATTGGGAGCTGTAGAAAAAAGCATCCTTATCATGTGAAGACAAAATGTTTAGCACCATTTCTACCTATGGTAATGTGGAAATAATAAAATGATTATAATGAATTGCATGATAAGAATATTTCCATTTCGACAGTTGAAGGTGCTGTCTGGCTTTTTCTTGCTTCTTAGAGTAAAATATAATAGAGGAGCAATAGCTATTGAAAGAACTGTTAAATATGAAGGAGGAAAAACTTGTTGGGTTTGAAAATAAAGCTTTCTCTTTTCTAGTTTTTCCAGGTGGAAGACAATTCAATATTAAGAAAAGGCTATGGAAGGAGATCAAATGTAGAGTATTGTCAGGAAAACTTGACTTACTAGGAAGTCAAGGGAGTGATTGTAAATCTCTTCTTTAACCACAGGAATTTCAATTCCATGGCTTACCCAGAAAATAGTCCCTCTAAAGATGTTGAGGGAATGCCTTTCAGGTGCTCTTCATTAAACAAAAGATCTAAGAATTTTAAGAGCACTGTCCCTCAGTACCTTATAGGATTTGAGGACTTATCTTGAAGAGATTTGTGGGTAGGAATTTCATAAGAAATCCACAGGGTTTTGTTTCAAATAAATCTTTCTTTTCTTTTTTGGAGCAGTTTAGGCTCACAACACAATTGATTTGTAATATCTCCCACTCCTTCCAAAGTCTCCCACACCGTCAACATCTCTCACCAGAGTGATATGGTTTTGTTTTGTTTTCTTTTGTTTTACAATCAGTGAATCTATATTAACATATCATTATTACTCCAAATCCATAGTTTATATTAGGGTTCACTCTTGGTTTTGGTAAATGTATAATGGCATTTATTCACCGTTAACTATCACGCAGAGTAGTTTTATTGCCCGAGAAAGCTTCTGTGCTTTGCCTGTTCATCCTTCCATTCCACCTAATTGCTGGCAACCACAAACTGTCTCCACAGTTTTACATTTTCCAGAAAAGTTAGAATCAGATAGTGGATAGTCATTTCAGATTGACTTTCAATTAGTAAGATACATTTAAGTTTCCCCTGTATATTTTCAGTTTAATAGCTCATTTCTTTTTAGCATTAAGTAGTATTCTATTATCTGGATACACAAGAGTTTATTTATCATCCATTCCCCTATTGAAGGATGTCTTGGTGGTTTCCAAGTTTTAGCAGTTATGAATAAGGTTACTATAAATAATCTATCTTTAAATTTTTGTGTAGGCATAAATTTCAACTCATTTGGGTAAATACCAAGGAGTGTGATTACTAGATTCCATGGTAAGAGTTTGTCTAGTTTTGTGGGAAACTGATAAATTATCTTCCAAAATGGGTGTACCATTTTGCATTTCCACCAGCAGGGAATGAGAGTTCATTGCTCTATATCTTTTTGCCAGCATGGTGTAGTCAATGTTTTGGATTTTCACCATTTTATTAGATGTATAGTGGTATTTCACTGGTGTCTTTCTAAAATTTTTTTCACATTTTTTTGTTGTTGCATTATAGTTGTACACAATGATGGAATTTGTTGTTATATGTTCATACTTGCACACAATATAATGATATAATTTGATCAATATCCCTCACCACCATTTTCCACCTCCCTCACCCTCTCCTATCCCCTGGTCCCTTTTTTCTACTGATTTCTCTTTAATTATTATTATTATTACTTTTATTTTTTTGGTTTTTACTGATTGTATGGGAATATTTAGTATTTTAGAGATGTAAAATTTGCTTTTTTAAATCCCCCCTTATCCATCCCTAATTCCCTTCCATCTTTCCTTCCCTCCTGTTTATTTTCCTTTACTCTAATAGATTTCTTTTAGTGCATCTATTAATTTGTATTTGAATGATTCTTTATGTAATTTTATCCTTCTCTCTCCCTTTATTTTACTCTAGCTTCCACATATGAGAGAAAACATTCAACTTTAAGTTTCTGAGTTTGGCATATTTCATTTAGCATGGTACTCTCCATTTCCATCCATTTACTAGCAAAGGTCATAATTTCATTCTTTTTAATAGCTGAGTAGAACTCCATAGTATATATACACACCACAGTTTCTTTTCTTTCTTTTGTTTTTAAGGTGTGCACTTTTATTGAAATGGTCTCAAGTCAACTCAAATCAATGTACAGGTAAGCCCTGGCTGCCTCCACACCTCAGCCCACTCCCAGGTAGACCAAAAGCCTTCATACATCTCAAGTTTGTGGACAAAAAGGTGGCCATGATAACTAACCATTCAAAATAAAACAAAATAAAGAAGGATTAAAGCAAAGATTAAAACAAATTGCATTATGTAATTTATACAAAACCAATGCTGCCACCTCCCATGTATGGATTTGGGTGAGGACTAGGCCATCCTCCAAGAGGAGTGGGGTGCTTTTGAGAGCGTATAGGACTTTATGTAATAATGCATCTCACTACATTTAGAATGACTATTAAAAAAAAGAACAATGTACAATCAAAGCTCGCTCCAACTGACTGCTCTCACCTGCACCATTCTGTTTTTGAAATCCTGAGTCAAAAGCACCTAAACAAAAAACAAAAACAAAAAGGAAAAAAAACAAAACAATTAAGGCCATGCCAATCTCATCTAGTTTTCTGTGCAAGTTTGGTTTTGTCAGGAAAGGGTGTAACACAGCTAATTAACAGTCTGCCTGGAAGCATTTATGGTGGACAACGGAAGGGCCAGACTTCTTGTATTCCTGCTTTGTATTCCTGCTTGCTGATCCACATCTACTGGAAGATGGACAGTGAAGCCAGGATGGAACTGCCAATATACACAGAATTTTGTGCTTAGAAGGAACAATAATCTTGATCTTTATTGTGGTGGGCACCAGGACGGTATATTCTGCATCCTGTCAGCAGTGCCTCAGGGGCCACACACAACTCATTGTAAAGGTACGATGCCAGATCTTATCCATGTTATCCCAGTTGGTGACAATGTGGTGCTCCATTGGGTACTTCAGGGTGAGGATGCCTCTCTTGCTCTGGGCCTCATGGCTCACGTAGGAGTCCTTCTGGCCCCATACCCACAATCACAACCTGGTACCACTGGCAGCCCATGATGGAGGGGAAGATGGGCTGGGGTGGGCACCATCACATGCTTGCTGAACCTTGCACATGCTGAACCCCTTGTCAACAACCACCAGGTGATATTGTCTTGTCCATGGTGAGCTGGGTGGTGGATGTGGACCAGTAGCGGCTGAGCGGCAAGGGGATTGTATTTTCAGGGTGAGCACAGTCACGGCAGTCCACAATTTCATCCTGTTTTAATTTGCAATTCTTTTTTTTTTTTTAAATAGTTCAGCATTGTCCTTATTTTTTGTAGTTTCATGTTTATTTTTATTAAGAAATTTAGTTATTGTATAATAAAAAATGCATCCAAAGTAACAATATGATATGTATATATTCTTTTTTAATTCAGAAATTTATTTGTTGAACAATCAAACAAGCTTCTAATGAAATAATATAATATATATATCTAAATTCTGAAAATTAGATTTACCCCTGAGAGTCCCCCCATTACCAACCATAATCCCTCCCCCCGTCCTTCCCAATACATCTCTACAAATGCCTTATGTTGTATGATATTACACCTTATCTGGATTTAAAACATGATGATAGACCTCCTTTCTCAATGGCCAGGGTCTAGCTCTAACCACTACAGATAAGTGAAGACAGTCGACCCTTGGTTCTCTGGGTTATGCTTATTTCACTTAGCATAATTTCATCCATAGCCATCCATTTACCTTCAAAGGCTGCAATACCATTGTTTCTAATTACTGAGTAGAACTCCATGGTACATATGTTCCACAGTTTTTGAATCCATTCATCCAGTGAGGGACATCTGGGTTGGCTCCCTAATTTAGCTATTCTAAATTGAGCTGCTATGAACATCGATTTTGCTGTGTCACTGTAATGTGCTGATTCTAAATCCCCTGGAAAAATACCCAGGAGAGGAATAGCAGGACCGTATGGTGGGCTCATCCCTAGTTTTTTGAGGATTCTCCATACTGCTTTCCAGAGGGGCTGTACCAGTCTGCAGTTCCACCAAAAGTGTGCTAGCATACCTGTCTCTCCACAACCCCTCCAGCATCTATTATTATTTTCTTCATTTTTGCCAATCTGACTTGTGTGAGTAATATAGTTTTCATTTGCATTTCTCTGATTACTAGTGATTTTGAGCATTTCTCATGTATTCATTGGCTTGATCAATGTCCTCTGTTGAGAAGTTTCTATTTAGCTCTTTGGCCCATTTATTGATTGGGTTGTTTGTGTTTTTGAAGTTGAGATCTTTGAGGATTTTGTAGATTCCGGATATGAGGCCCTTGTG
>PVKS010028563.1:0-26322 GCA_004027875.1 Aplodontia rufa
GATGCACGTTCTTTTGTGTCAAAATCCATTTCCTCAAAAGCAGAGCCACCTCCTGTGCAGCAGGGGCTTCCTCCTGTGCACCTCTAAGCAGCATCTCCTCACGTGAACGTAGCCCAGTGCATTTGTCAGACATGAGATCACAAATGCCCTCTCTCTGTGTGCCTTGCCTTTTCATCCAAGACTGTCACAATACATCCTTGATGAACAGAATTTTAGAATATCGATGGAGTCTAATTTATTAATCTTTTCTTTCTGTTTAGTATTTTATTTTTGTTATCCTTTAATGTCATCTTTGCTTTTTACTAAGTCATGAAAATATTTTCTTTTTTTTATCATCTAGGAGTTTATCTTTCCTTCCATGTTCAGATTGATAATGGACCCAGAAGATATTTTTTAGTGTAGTGTGAGGTAGGGATCATGATTCATTTATTTTCATGTGGACATTGAATTACTCCAGGACCACAGGTGAATACATCAGCCTTTCCCCATAGCAAGCTGATGAGGATCTGAGTCTGGTCACCTTCCACTCTGCTGGTTAATTTGTCTACACCAGGACTGAAATCACACTGTGTAATCAACTAGCTTTTAAGTCTTGTTAATGGTAGTTTAAATGTCTTGGGTATCTTCAAGAGTGTCTTACTATTTTTTACCCTTACATTTTCATAAAAGTTTAGAATCGATTTGTAACATTACACACACACACACACACACACACACACACATTCAAACACACCATAGGAATTCATACTACATTCTATCTATAGAAAATAAAATTGGATTATGTGTCAATCAATACAAAAATAAAACTTACCAAAAGAAAATAAAATTGGTAAGAATTGTCATATCTACATCATAAAAATTTGCAGTCTGTGAGTGTAATGCACTCTCACTTATTTAAAGACCTTTAATTTCCCTTAACATGCACATTTTTCTGTGTAGGGGTCTTACACATCTTTAGGAGGTTGATTCCTAAGTATTTGTGCATTAATGATGCTAATATGAATGTTTTTCTCTATCATTTTCGCTCCTATTCATTTTCTATTAGTAAGATGGAAATACAATGAACAGTAATTTTATTATTGACTTTGCATTTTCTTAGTACTTACAGTAAATAGCTTTTTAATTGCAGTTTGTAATTTTATTTTTCATTATGGTATGAGTTCATTTTGGGTGTTCTTTCCCCCATCCCCTAGTACTCAGCCCAGTGATGACCCAATTAATGCTCCATTACATGTAGACTTGTTGATCGATGATGTGTGCAGGGGCTTTACTTGCTTGTTAAACGAGTTCTTTGTGGTCAGACATGTCCATCTGACTCTAGAGCCGCACAGAACTGAGTGCCACAGGACTCTGTCTACCACTGAAGTCACAACTTTGAACACAGAGGAATCCCCACCTCTGTGGTGGGTGGGTGTCTCTCCTACAGACGTTTCCACACTGCGTCACTCTGTGCTCAAGGCCACCTCGACTGATTTGATGTGAAATTCTGAATGCATACCATTAAGCAGTAAAAAGAAGAATGTGACAGTAAGATAAAATAATATCGGGAGATAATTATCAAATTTTGTTGAAATTTGACACATTAAAATTAGCTGCTCAGATTTCATGAACTTGAGGCTTCACCATCTAGACAATATTATTGTATCTTAACAACATAAAAATAAATAAAATTTTATTGGCCAGAAGTGTCACCCAAACTTATCAATTAATAGAGGACTCATTGTAAAAAGGAAAGAAGTCTATTACTGTGATTTATCATTCTCGTGATGTATTTCAAGTGAACGGTGAATAATGAATATGTGACCTTAATATATAAAAAGCAAGAGGTTAACGTAAAAAAGAAATCCATCTAAATTTTTTTAAAGCACACATTAGTTCTCTTTGATCTTAAACCAAACATGTATAGCACCTCTGTCATTAATGCATTACCTTTAGAAAGTAGTCTGGGTTTGTCGGAATTGAAAGAAGATTCATTTAATCAGCTACCGTAGTTCATCTGTTAAATTACAGCACTTTGCTCTCCGTTTGTAAAATAATCTTCAAACTAATGAAGTAAGGTCAATTGCATGCAGTTTTATTCTAGCCAAATTGCAGTTAATTGCATCAAAGGCTTTGGGAAGGTCAATAAATGTTGGCTTTTCATATCCTCTCTTGAAAATGGCAGAAAATCAGCGCCTTTCCTCTGTAATGTGTTCAGGCTTGGGGCCACTCGTAGCAGGCAGAACATTAGGCTGTCATTACCTGATCTGAAAATGCTCTGTTTCTAAGCGAGTTGGGAAGGATTGCAGTTTCCAGGGTGGGTTTAGAACAGGTACTTTTGTCTCAAGTGGTTCTCGTCGTCCTTCTGTTGTGGCAGTAGTGGCCTCACAGAGACACTGGGGCGTCTGGAATGGCTAGGTGCAG
Organism: Aplodontia rufa; assembly: GCA_004027875.1. NCBI lineage: Eukaryota > Metazoa > Chordata > Mammalia > Rodentia > Aplodontiidae > Aplodontia > Aplodontia rufa. Next base: position 2,404 of record PVKS010028563.1, read on the forward strand.
GCTGTGAACTTGCAGTTTCCTCTGGTTTGCATGAACACACTGGACCAAGTCATCCATTAATCTTCCTGATCCAGCAGCATGGTCTGCGGGCAGCTCAGCATTCCGCCTAGCGTGAGGGTTACCTGCTGGCTGACCTTGGGGACCACACACTGGAGCCCTTTGTTGAAGGAACAAGGCTCTGGGACCTCAGGAGATCGGGACTTCACAGTGGCCCTGTTGGTGCTGCAGAATTGGCAAAGCTTTGCCTTTTCAGATGAACACTCTCCCGGCATCCCAGTTCCCAACGTGCGAACAACACCGCATGCGTTTCGGAGATAGTGGAGATAGATGTCATGCAGGTTACCTGGCAGGGAAAGCCAGAAAACACCATGGAGGAGGTTCAGGTGGCCCGGAGCAACGCAGGAGCAGGGGAGAGTGCGTGGTAGGGGGTGCCACACGTGGGCAGTGACCGCAGCTGCTTGAAGAAGTGCGTACACTTTCTCCGTTTTTCTGCATCCGTGTAAGGTTACAATTCCTGCTGAGTATGTTTGAGCTACTGATTACTAATGATGATTCTGCACTTTGGGAAGCAGTAACTTGCACAGAACTGAGTGGAGATACTTTTAGAAGCTGCTGGATTCAGGAGGTTCATTGCATGTCCCAGTAGAGAAGGGGCCAGAAGCACACAGGAAACTCTGAAGCCTGTAGGACTGGCCCTTGCCGGGCCTTTGGGGGATCTGACTCAGGGTACAGCCAGAATGTTGTGGCCCTTAAGCAAGGCAGTCTCTCAGTTAGTGTTACCTGCCGTGCTGAGTGGTCCAGGTAGGAGAAGCCCTGCCCTTGCCCCAAGGGTGCTCCAGCCTGGAGAGTATGGCGGGCAAGGAGAAAGCAGGGTGCCCCCCCCCAGATGTTCCTTCCCAAGGGTCCCAGCCCTGCTTGCTGCAATTCCTACTCCTTGTCCACTCTCACGAACCCTCTGGCCCACCTTATTCCTTGGTGTTCTGGTCATCTGTCATGTTCAGGTGGACCATGCATCCTCTCTCCCCACCATCACATAGCTTCTGAGCATGTAGGGTACTGTCTCGTGTTCACTCCCTTGTTCCCACCAAGGGTCTCCAGCATCATGACAATACCTGGCATGGGAAGCCTTTGCCCTCACTGGAGTTTGTCCAGGGAACGAGTGAGCTCACAGATCCGGCATGTGACATAGTAGTGGGCAGGTGAGCACGCAGCTCTGCGAGGTGAGGTCTGAACACCAGGGCCGTTGAGGGGTGGCGGGATCATTCAGAGAAAGTCTCCTGAAGTGGGTGAGGCCAGCTGCTGGAACAGTGGCTCAGTGGTAGAGCAGTTGCCTGGCATACAGGAGGACCTGGGTCTGAGCCCCAGAACCACATATACAACTAAGTGTCAGAGAAACAAAAACCAGATGAAAAACAAATAAGATGATTCTCTCTCTTAAAAAGGGTGATGCTCGGAATAATAAAACGTAGCACAAACAGTACCTTTTCCAGCCCTGGTCCATGCCCGGGGCATATGTGTGTCCTTGACCTACATGCCACTGGAGGCTTCCTGAAGACCACCACAATTGCTTAAGTATAGGCTGTCCGACTGTGGCGAGTGATTACAACAGTGGCAGGTAGAGCTTCGTGAGCACCTGTCTTTAGGAACAGTGTTAGTTAAGAAAGCGTGAGCCCAAGCTGGGTGCAGTGGCGCATGCCTGTCATCCCATTGACTTGGGAGGCTGAGGTGGGAAGATCGCAAGCTGGAGGACAGACTGGGCAATTTGGCAAGAACCTGTTTCAAAGTAATGCATTTTAAAAAGGATTGGGGATGCAGATCGGTGGTACAGTTCCTGGGTTCAATTCCCAGAATTTAAAAGAAAAAAGAGAGGGCGAGAGAACATGCCAAGAGGTGTTAAATACCACAATCATGATGAGCGGCGGAACTTGACCCTAAGTAACCCGAGTCCAGAGGCTGCCTTCCTAACCTTGACACTGACAGGGGTGGACACCCATAGTCTGCTGAAGCAGGAAGTGCGGTGTTCCAGACACACCGTAGCAGTACTTCCTGATCAAGGGTGCCCTGCTAGCGGGTGCAAACTTCCCCTGGAAACTGGGAGTCCAGGCAGCAGTGGGCAGTTGGCTAGGGCAGGAGGTGTCCCTCGGGTGGGTAGGGTGATGTAGCCCCTGGCTGTGGGTGCCCTGCCTTCAAAGGGAAACTTGTTCTTCTGACCGCTGCCTGGACTTGGTTTAGGAGTTCCGTGTCTGACGCCTCCTGGCTCATCCTAGCATGTCCATGTGACTGTCTCTCTTAGCTAATAATGGAAACTGGCACAGGTCTGTTTCCTTAGTTGGAACAGTGCTCTATGTTAACTCTGCTCATTCTCTGCTCTCACCCGGACGTCCCAGTAATACTCTTCATGGCCTGCTGCCAAGAGACCACTGCCCATGAGGCTCTTGGGAAAATGCAGCTGTGGGTAGATGCCCAATCTGGCCCCCTTCATCGCTCAGGTCTCTCCACTTTGATCCAAACCCTTTGGTGCCTTTCCTTAGTTTCCTCGATCCGCTGCATAATTGCAGACCCAGTATGCCACCCTATTGTGGGGACCAGCCTGACCTCAACCAGTCAGTATGATCAGTCAAAGACAGAGATTGATAAGACCTAAATAATGACCTGGAATGGGACTGAATAGGATGGTGGCTGTGATGTGTCCACATCTGTGTTCTCACCAGCTTTTCCACCACCACCACCAAAAGACCCCACAAGGACCACTTGAGAGGAGGAAAATCTTGTTTGGGGCTCATGACTTCAGAGGTTCCATCCGTGGTCAGCCAATTCCCATCCTCTGGGCCCAAGGTGAGGCAGAACATCATGGCGGAAGGATGCGGCAGAGGGAAGCTGCTCAGGACATGGCAACCAGGAAGCAGAGAGAGAATTCTGCTGAGCAACTGCACACCCTCTGCAACCCGCCTCCTCTGGCCACCCACTACCTGCCTACAGTCACCACCACGCTAATCCCTGTCTCAGGATTAATCCATGATTAGGCTAAGGCTCTACCAACCCGATCACTTCACCTCTGAACCTTCTTGCATTGTCTCACACATGAGCCTTTGGAGTCACCTCATACCTAAACTATAACACTCTGAAAACCCAGATCAGTGCTCTTCAGCAAATGTCTTTGCGTGACAGCGTTGGTGGGCTCAGTTCTACAGGAAGACTCTGAAGGCATAGCAGGAAGTGGTTGCTGTGTTTTTAATTAGCTAGGCATACCAACGAGTTGTTTTCTAAGTGACCAGCCTATGTGATGTATGACCACATCCCCCTAAAACTCAGTTAAATGACACAAGGAGTAGAGAGCTAGTGTGGGGCTTTGGACTGACAGGAAGTAGTGCAGTTATGCCCTGTGCTGCCAGAACTCGTCAGCGATGCTCTGCTCTGGTTTGTGGGCCTGGATGATCTCTGTTCCCCATGCCAGGGGCGTTCAGGGTGCTGGCATCTGTCTCCAGTGCAGCTCGGTGGCGGAGAGCAGTGGTCGTGCAGGCTCATTTCAGCAATGATGACTTGCCAGGTGACAGCACGATCACGTCCCCAGCTTCTAGACCCTGGTGAAGTATCCATTGCTCATTTTATCCCCAGAATGTCCCAGGGTGAGAAGAAAGGACGTTTGAGTTTTCTTTGTTCCTGAATTTATAAGACTGTTAAAGAACTGTGAACCCATGGGCCTGTGTTTGCCCTTGAAGTGCACTGGATGCAGCAGAGTCAACAAGGTGAAATTTGCAGGGATCAGTGTAATCCTTCTTGAAGGTTAGAGAAGCTGAGAGCCTGAGCAGGGAGATCTGGGGAATGCTGGCTAGCCAAAAAAGAAAGAAAAAGGAAAGACAGACCTGGGGGTCTGGGGACCTGAGGCTTCAAAGGGGATGACACCAAGACAGTGCTGCAGAAACTCAAGTAAGGTTTTGTTCAAATAAAGCAGGTTACTTAATAATGCTTGAGGTTTACCGACCGCTCTTTGAGAAGCCCTTGGACACATGCTCACATGGCTCAGCTCAGCGACTCCTGCCATGGCCCAGTGAAGCACCACCATTATCCCTGCTCTATCAGTGAGGAAACTGAGGGAAAGAGATGCAAGGTGACTGTCTGGGGTCACACAGGGAGCAGTGTAGGGCTGGATTCTGAACCCATGCAGCCCACCTCGGAGCTCTTCCCATCCTGTGCAGCCCCTGCCTGGCAGCAGCTGTTGTGCACATCTGGCATGCTGTGTTCATCCGAGGAAGCCACGGGCATGAAATGGACCTGGACAGTCTTGAACCCCTGGGCCCACTGGCTGGGGTGGGGAGGGGCATAGAGAGGAGTCTGGGAGGTGGTGTCTGCCTTGCAAATGCTTGTGAAATGACTCAGTGTTACCCTCTCCTGCACCAGCGGGAAGAGCTGGGTACGTAGCTGGTCCCCAGCAGAGTGGTACTAACGGGAGGCTCCCTGGCTGCGCAGACTCAACACCGCAGCTCCGCTGGGCACAGAGCCAGAGGACTGACTCCCAGGCTCCCAAGGGCAGGCTCCTGCACTCAGGGTTGGGTCAGTAAATGTGGAGTGGTTTCTACTCTAAAGTTGTGTAGACGTGAGGAGCTTCGGCCTCTGCACCAGCGGTCTGAAACCCCTTGGGGAAGCGTGACCAGAGCCTGTTCCGGCAGCCTGTGCCTATGCTGGCTGGAGAGAAGGCTGGCCAGAGTCACCACAGTTGGAGGTCTGGCAACTTGGGGTGGGGGGCTCTGTGCAGCCATCAGCATCAGTTGGAGCTTGTTTGAAATGCAGACTCCCCGTCCCCATCCCTGGCCACTATGACTCACTTACAAGATTCCAGGTGGTTGGCATGCACGCTGAGCTGGGAGCTCTGGTCTGAGGCTGCAGGTGCCATCCTTAGCTGGTCACCTGGGAGAGCTCCTCAAGGCTGAGGTCCTCACGCCTCCAGCACTGTTCTGGCATGCACCACAGGCCGTGAGTGGCTCTGAGATCCCCAGGTGCAGCCAGGTGGAGATGCCCAGTACCACCCCTCACAAGGGTGGACAGTAAGCCAATCTCTGTGGAACACCCCCAGATGAAGAGGAAACTCATGGGCTGTGAAGGAGGCTCAATGTGGAGGACATGCTAGGTTAGCAGGTTATGAGTTTTCATGGCAATTTCACTGGAGGGTGGGCGGGGCTCTTGTGTTTGGGGAGGTTGCTGACTGCAGCAGCTGGATAACCCAACCACTGATAAACGGGCGCACAGGTGCCCGGCTGCCTGCTGGGCTCGGCCTCCACATGGGTCCAGAGCTCTTGGAATGGAAGGCTTCAGAGACTGCAGCAGGCGGGACAGGAGTGAGCCTTGCTGTGTCCCTCCTATGCTGACAATCCCCTCTGCGTCCTCATGTGGACCCTGCGTCTGTGTATGGACAGCCACTGGTTTGCTTAGTTGTCTTGAAAATAACAACATTCTACCTGAATTTACTAATATCAATGCTTTCATTTTTACTCTTGATCATGTTTCTTCAACTAACATATTCTTATTTCATCTAATTTTCCATTGAGTTCCTGTGAATTACCATCAAATGTTTAATTTAGGTTGTTTAGTGGGTATTTTAAACGTAGCTGTCTTACGTTTTACATTTTTACATGCTTGGCATCAATATTTTGATATGTTATTAATTGGGTGCTTATTTACTTGTCTTTTTAAAAACCAGCTCAACTTTCACAGCAGGGGACAGAGAGCTGTGCAGGAGGACAGTGCTGTGGCAGCCACGTCCCTTCTTGAGGAATGGCGGTCTGTGTGCCTCCATGCACTGGTCTGGGTTCAGAGTCACTTTGGCACTCAAAGTCCAATCCACATGTGGAAGCTACTCACTCTGTAAGCATAGCTAGGAAATGTAAGGGAACTAAACTAATTGTAAGTAAAGTTTATTGCCCCAAGTTTGAGGATCAGGTGATCCAGCTCGTGGTTAGAAGTCCTCGTGTCCTCATCTTCACGCCCAACCTCCACGCCCAGCCTCTCTGTGAGAGGGGCAGGTGCAGGCCCAGCAGACTCACAGCCTGGGCCACTCATGCCCACTGGAGAAGCACGGTTCAGCCCAGGTCACCACCTTGTCTCTTGAATTCCAGCTTGTTCATGAGCACCTGGGGAAGGTGGTCTGAAGACCGCCACACCCTGCCGGAGCGCTGAGCTGCCCAGACAAGCCAGGTACTGCATCTGTAAAGCTGTTTCCATTCTGGAAGAGTCTGTGGCACTCACCCTCCTGCCTCACAGAGCTTGACCACAGTGAAGGTCTGGTAGTAGTCACTCACCCATCCCGATGGGCTCCCCTTCGCCCAGCTCTCAGGCGACCTGGGGTCCGCACACAGCCTGTGGAAACAGGTGTGCTGGCAGAGGAAGGCATGGGCGGGTGGAGTGGCCGGATGGCCTGCCGTGGTGGCAGGAAGCAGCTCACTCACATCATGTCAGAATAGGTCAGTTCAGAAATGACTCTTAGAGGACTGTCCCCGCAGGGCGTAGAGGGCTTGCCCATACCACACGCTGTGCTGGGTTTCCACAGAAAGGGAGAAAACAGGAACACAGCAAAACAGAACTCGACAGCGTCAGAACTAGTTCTAAGGACCGGAATCCTGACAGCCAGTCATATAGTAGAAGTAGGATCCCCAGGGCAAGGGGTGAGCTGGGACGCAGCCCAGGAGCGCTGGCTCCTATGCCCTGTTTCCATATCCCCAGAACCTGAGTTTAATCAAGTGAGGGCATGGAGCTAGGAGGTCCAGATCCAAACCCAGCAGGGCATGGTCCCTCTGTGCCTGGGACCCACAGCGTAGGTCCTCTGGGTGTTGAGCCAGCCTCTTTGCTCACATCACTGCCCACAGTGGCAGAATAGGCCCTCTCTGACATCAGGAAAGAACGGTGCATTCCTAACTGTCTCGTGCCTGGGCTCCCATGCTCTGCTCTGCACCTGGCCTGCTGTCCAGCAACAGCTCATCCCCCACACAAGAGCCTCACCCTGGTCACAGTGGCTGCAAGAGGGTCCAACTAATGTAACTCTGGTGCTCAGTGGCTTCTCACTGAGAGGACTGCACCATGAGGTAGGAGGAGGCACAGCAGGTGAGAGATGCTCAGTGGGCTGTAAACCAGAAGCACATGTGCTAGGACTGGGGATGCTGAAAGGTTCCCCACACCCAGCCCCCAGCCCCTCCCCCTTTCTCCCAGTGGGAGAAACCACTCTGCAACTCCAGCTTGTCTCTGCACCTTGTTTTAATTCGATCATGGTACAGCTGGTGTTGGGGGTCACATCAGTGGTCCCCAACTTTGGATGCACAGTAAGCTCATGGGAAGAGCTTTAGAAGTACAGGTGCCCAGTGGTATCTGGTTGGTATCTGCCTCGGTTGGTCTGGGACCAGATTTGTGCGTTGGTCCTATAAAAACTCTCCAAATAGTTGTAATGTGTCTTCAAGGTGGGCCCCCTGCTTAGGGTGAATGAGATCATCAGAATTCCTTAAATCAATAGGTTTCATGGGTGTGAGACTGAAGAACTGGGTGGGATGGAATACACTACAATAGAAAGACTAAGGCAGATGTGACTACAATCGTTGGTATATTTGGTTTTGCCTAAATCTTATTATATTGTACTCTCCATGAAGCCTTAAGAACTTCTCAAAACTCCCTCAAAACTTCTCAAAATAGAAGTGCATAATATGGCTGTCAGATTAATTTATAAGAGTTTAAACAACTTGGAACACTTTCTGGTTATATCATCTTTGAGATGCTCTTCTATGTACTAGAGGAAAATGTGTTGCCACCGTACAAGAGAGAGAGAGAGAGAGCCCTGCATCCCTCAGGAAGGACACAGCATCAAGACTGTGGGTGTCCCCATGGTCCACTGGAGTTAGACAGGAACTGACACAGCTGTTTCACACACGGGAGCCCATCACTGGTTTCCTAGGGTTGCTGCCAAGTGACAGGCAAGGACAGATGTGCACAGATCCCTCGAAGACTCCCAACCCGGGAACTACTCATGTTTCATTGTCCCATTGCAGGCCTTGGGTGACAACGCTGTTAGTCTCTGGTGGTGCTGAGCAATATCATGATGAAAACAAAATGTCACATGTATAGTTAGTGTAATTTTGGAGTATACAATTTACCAAATTGAAAAAATCATTTCTTTTATATTTCAAATCCATTACTCTGGCTTTCTTAAGAGATTCAGAAAATATTGCAGTTCTCAAGTTTCTGGAATTTCTATAGCAATTGAAAAGTGTGAACACATAGAATTCTGTGTCAGCACTTGTTACATGCTTGTGTGCTCCTTAAATATTAATTTTTCCTTGAATGTCAAAGCCACAAGTCTCTTTTTTGATGTAGTTCTGTTGTCTTGACTTTACACTCAATTGTCACTAGTTTTCCACTTTTAGAAAACCTGAGAGGATTATGTCCAACATTTTCTTGTAAAGAAATGAGAATAGAAGAGGGGAAAAATAGAATATCAGGACTAAGGCTTCATTTCATACCTGTGAATGGCTTGTAGTATGAAGTGGATTTTGTACCATGAAACATGAATACAATTTTGAAAGCTCTCGTATAATATCTTCAGAGCCCAATCACAAACATTAAGTCAATGAACTCTGCTCCATTTTCTGATAGGTACAAGAAACCCAAGGAATGAAGAGCAACCAGACTAGTCTCTGACTCCGCGGTGCATAGGTGGACCACAGTTCTCAATCTGTGGTCTTTGACTAGCCCTACCAGCATCACTTGGCATTTGCTAGAAATGCAAGTATTCAGGGTTCCTTTCACAAATCCAAGTCAGAATCTCTGGGGCTGGGACTCAGCAGAGTGTTTGCACACATTCTGCAGTTGACTCTTCTGACGTGTGGCTGATGGAAGAACACCTGGCGCCCATGTCCTGCTTCTGTAAGACTGAGATCTGTGCGGTGTCTGCCAGGCCTGCAGCCCTGAAGTCTGGAGTCCGTCTATTGGTGGGGTTGAGTGGGGGTTTTCCTTCACTTGTGTAGCTAATACGTGTAACCAATTTCCCACATATTATGATGCTCTTGAATCAGCCCTCCACAAAATTTGGAAGTTACTGAATTGCTAAGTTACCCTTTGTCCTCCAGTCCCCAAGCAGCCTCTGTTCCCAGCCCAGCCCTGAAACCCCCAAGTCCTCCACCTGCCAGTCCAGCCCGACTTTCTGGCTGAATTTCTCCATGTGGACCTCAGAGCCCCCCTAATTTCTCAGGAACACCCCCAGCAGGTGTTCATTCCGCGTCTCTTATCATCACCCAGGGTGCGATCGGAACAGTGTTGCAGGTAGACGCACCTCTTCTGGGGCTCTACGATGCCTGGAGGCCCTGGTAGTAGTTTGGACGCAGCAGAGCAGGCCTAGGGAGGGGATTTCTTTTAGGGGAGGGGGAGCTGGGCACTGATGGGGGTCTTGTGCTCATCAACTCAACCCAGGTGGATGATGCTCTCACGGTTTCTGGCTGGGTTGGATTTGGGGTTCAGTGAAGCCTGCAGTGAGCTCCTGACATCAGGAGCCTCACCTCAGACTCTCCCTTGACCTTAATTCGCACTTGATGAATTTGCATTATTCTGATATTCCTCATCTCTTTGGGAAAATGTCAGGTCATCAGAGTTAGCTAGTTAATTAAAATGGGGTGATGCCTCACAAAAAAGGCATCAAAGTTTTCACTGTGATGCAGAACTGTTCTTCTTTGTAGAAATATTAGACACAAGTCCTTTCAAATGCTGTGCCTCAGACCCAGGTTAATACTTTCTGATGGTGTTTTGTCTATTAATGTAAGCAAACACACCCTATTAGTAGTTGTTCTTTAAGAAGTTGAGTGCAGAAATCAGCTTATTTTAGCACAGCCTGTTTCTAATCCTAGCAAGCATGCAAACGTCTTTCAAATTTGAGTAATGAAACACCTGGGGTTCAGCACCTGAGCCTGCTGATGAGCTGTCCCCAGGCCGTTTAGAACTCTGCTGTTTGATTGGAAGGCCTGCCCTGGTTTCAGGGGTGGGCTGAGCTGTCTGCCTGCAGAAATGCTTTTCAATCTCCAGTGGATACAGGCATGCAGAAGGATTGCCACCGGCTGCTTCTGCATCCCATGGCCAGGCACAGGAAAGAGAGGTGGAACAGGTGAGCAACTGATGGTCCCTGCGTAGGTGCCACCTTGCTGACTGGCCTGGTGTCCTGAATGGCCAGGGCTGTGCAGTAAAGGGTGACACGTAGAGACGTGTAGACAGACCTGAGAACCAGATTTCAGGTCCCACCCTGCCTTGGCACTGTAGAGGAGCAGGGCTGCGATGCACCTGCGTCATGTGTTTCCCAGACCAGGGGAAAGCCTCTTTCCCCAATGTCGAGAAAGGAGACACACCAGGCTACGCACCTGAGGCCGGCAGAGCCGGTCCCACCTGCAGCCCACCCTCTGCGGCGCTTCAGGGAGAACTCACACCCTCTCCAGGATGCCGATGTGTTAGGCCCTCCTGGCTGTGCTGGGTGTGGATGGAGTTAGCCAGCCTTTCCTGAAAGCTTTACGCGGGGGACAGTGTGAGTGGACAGGTGCTTTCCCCAGGAGGAGGGCAAGCTGAGAAGGAGCCATTGGGACCAGACGTTAGAGCTGCTGCCTCGACGTGGGCTCAGGCCTTGCGCGAGTGGAGGCAGCTGCTAGCTCAAGTGGCAGATCAGACTCTTCAGACAGAAATCATTTCAAGTGCCTGGCTCTGAAGGCGAGGGCTCCCTGATCCAGGATGTGTGAGAAAGCTTGATACACTGCTTTAAGCATCGTCTCCTGGGGTTTTCAAAGCAGCCTTGGGATGTCTCATTGGAGATGAGAGCATGGTCGTGCATTGGTGTTCTGAAGGGAGAGGTAAGCACAGGGCCACCTGGCTGCACCCCACACACAGTGACGAACTACCCAACTGGCCCCGCTGTGTGGCCATGGGGAGGCATTAACTCTGCTGGCTCCAGGCTGGTGTGATCAGCCTGCCCCCTGCATGACGGTAGCCATCTGATGGCTTGTCTGTTGGTATATGGAGCAACGTGCAATGTGTGTACAAAGATTCTGTTTAAGAAGTTACTTCCTGGGAATAAAGAGGAATTGCCAGGAACACAGTTCATAGGCACAAAATCAGGTTCACAAGGAAAGGCCAGGGATGAGTTAAACCTAGAAGGGGAAGCTGCGTAGGAATCAAGGGCTCAAGAGACGCTACTTTGGCCATGCACCTTCTGTCTTCCAGGTGTCCCCAGGTGTCCTGCCGCCACCCTGGGAGGACATCATACAGAGAGGTGTTTCTTACAGACCACAGGACAAGCTTGTGCGATGGAGCTGGCGCTGGGGGTGCAGTCACCCCTGCCTTCCTCATTCATGCCCATCACTCATAGCCATCAGCAACCCCCCTGCACCTGGTGGGGACCTCTCCTTCCCTACCTCCTCCTTTCTGTATCCCTTTGCTTCCTCTTTTCTCCCTCTTGCTCATTCACCTTTTCTCATTCTGAGTAGAAAAGCCAGTGTTAGCATGAGGAATAGCCCTGGTCTCAGGTGAGCATGGGAAGGGGTCAACCTCAAGTCCAGGGGTGGGACCTCAGCATCTGTGCATCTCCTCTTCCTGAAGACCTCCTCTGATCTTCAGGGGCCAGCCTTTAGCATGACCTCATGCTTTCTGTTTAATTAGTCATCACTAGCATAGATCCACGTGAGGCACAGAGGAGGCCATCTGTTTTGAGGGCTTTGTCACGTGGTGAGTGGCCCTCGGTTATGTCTCCCTCCTGACAAGGGCAGCGTGGAAGGAGGTGGAGTGGGTAGGACGGGGAAGGCTACTGGCCTTTACTTATGCACGCTCAGTTTGAACCTCATCGTGGATTGAACATTCATGTCCCCTAGAATTCATTGCTGAGGCCCTACCTCCTTGTGGCTGTACTTGGAAGTGTATCTCTTGGGGGGTAATTGCGAACAGGTGGGGTCATGCAGGAAGGCCCACGGGATGGGGTTAGTGTACTTGAGAGGGAGAGGCATCGGAGCTATTCCACCCCAGTGTAGTGACACCACTGAGGTGGCAGGAGGACAGCCCTCTGCAGGACTCCACCTCCAGGACTGTGGAGAATAAAGAGGTGGTCAGTCCCTCAGCCCAGATGACACAGCCACTTCCCAGGCCACATATCCTCCCTGATTCCCACTCTTTAAAACATGCTGCCTAGAGGGAGGAGGCTTCAGACACCTTCCCACCTAGGGGAAGCAGGTTCCTGGCCTGTCCTTCTTGGGGAGCCCAGCAGGTCAGTCCAGGAGAGCAAACATGGCCTAGTTTGTATGCTGTGGCCAGGGCCACCCACTGTCCTGGGTCCCTGTGCACTTGGGCCCTGGACTGTATGGGTGCAGTGTTCGGGGCATGGGTGCCTTCAGGAATCCAGCAGCACTGGGTGACTTGCTGGATGTGGAGCTGTGCTGTGCGGTGAGGGCCCATGGCACATGGGCACATGGTGGCTCTTGTTGGAGCCAATACAGGGCCAAGGCTTTCCAAGCTGAAAAGGCTCAGGCGGCTGATGGATGTGCTGTAATTTAGTCCTACTTAGAACGCTTGGAGCGGGACTACTTCAGTATGCAAGGCAGCGTTAGCAGATAGAATAACAGACTCAGGGAGTGCTGCTTCACCTCCCCTGTGTTTTAACCACTATTTCTAATATTTACAAACACAACCTCTCATTATTCATCATGTGGGTAAAAAGTGAGAAGGGTTACTTTTCTCAGTGGATCAAGACTAAGCCTTATGGGATTTACAATTTCACAGCTTCACTAAAATTGCACATAGCAGTGGCCGTGAATATGTGAACCAAATCAGAAACACATCCATCCATGTTCTGTGGAAGGAGTTTAGATTCAGCTCCTCACACTTACATGAGCCCTCGTGGTTAATTGGCTTGCAATTGGCAGTTTCGGATATCTGCACAGTAGCTCTTGCTGGAGCAGGTCTGTCTACCCACTGGCCCGTAAAACTAATCTCCCTAGTTAATAGTTTGCAGCTTGGGTCTCATTAAGTCAAAGAACTCTGCTATCCATACAATTGCCTGTAATCCTCTGCATTAGTGTGCTGTAATTTGGCTCCTAACTAGAGGATTTCTCTCTCCTCGTGCGGTATGGCAGAAATGGTAAGTTCCCAGCATTTTGCTTTTGGAAAATGTCAGTGATTCTGTATTGTACTCTTTACCTTGGGAGGGATTCCTTGGTTGGTTTGAGTGTCTTACATCCAACACCTTTAGAGACGAGCAAGTGAATGACACAAGAGTAGCAAGAGTCAGAGGTCACCCACTGTGCCCCACGTGACTCGGTGCTAGGGATGCTGGGGGCGGCAGGAATTCTGATCTACATTTGCGCAGGAAGGATCTGGGCCCCAAGCAGGCACATCCCAGGCCACCAGTTGTTGCCGTGAGACGAAAGCCCAAGCTCTGCCTGGCTCTCCAGCGTCACTTGTAAAGCACACTTCTGAGTACTCCTTGCACACCAGACCAGGGGGCCACGTGGCCAGCTGCACCTGAGCCCAGCGGACATCAGCCCGGGTGTAGACTGTGATGGAGCACTAGCCTGGAATGCACATGGCCCTGGGTTCTATCCCCAGCACAGCAAATAGAAGAAAAGAAAAGAAAAAAAGTACAAAGCCTTCATTCTCGGTTACAATCTCTGGGGCCATGACTCCTGGAGGCAAAAGAGGTATCATAGTCACTTTGAATCACTTCCATGAGTGTAGACACTGTGTTAGGTTCACACTTTGATCCCCATGCCCCAGAACAGAGGCGGGAACTGTCCACCTTGTCATCCACCTGCTGCCAACATCTCCTTTGCTCTGTATGTGAAAGTGCTTGAGTGGAATAAGCTCTTGCGTCATCTCAGGAGAAGCAGAGGAAGGAAGGTGGTTGCGTAAAGGAGATCCAACCACCCAAAAGAAGAGGAAGTTTAAAGCCCTCTTGAAAAGCAGTGTCTTAGTTCAGGCTCTTATAATAAATCTCCGTAGACTAGATGCCTCAAACACACACACACACACTCAGGCTCTTATAATAAATCTCCGTAGACTAGATGTCTCAAACACACACACACACACACACACACACACACACACACAAACACAAACACAAACCCAAACCGAGGAAACTCACTTCTCCTAGCTCTAGACTGGGAGCCCAGGATCCAGGTGCCAGCAGATCAGATGTCTGGTGAGGCTGGCTGTCTTCTTGGTTCAAGGAGGTGCCTTCTTGGCTTATCCTCACGTGGCAGAAAGAGTGAGGGGGAGAGGGAGAAGACAGGGCCATCCTGTCTCTCATGCCAGAGCCCTGATCCCTTCACAAGGCTGCACCACATGGCCTAATCACCTCCCCAAAGCACCCACTCCTAACACCAGCACATCAGGGGTTAGGATTCACACATGCAATTTCGGGGGGACAGAAATTCAGACCTTAACATATGTGTTGATGTAAGTATCCAGCTCCAAGGATTGTCTTTGTCAAAGGTCACAGACCCCATGAACAAAGAGCCACCTGGAATGTAGAAGTGGATTTGCTTTAGCAATTCACCCCTCAAAAATGTGGGACATGTAGAGTGGGAAACTTTTTTACAGAAGCCTGTCCAACAGATGCAGAGTGTGGACCTAGACAATGACGATTTTGTAATCCATAGCATCGTAATTGATTCTGCCCAACATTACCAATGGATACTAAAAAGTCATTAAGTGACAGGTCATTTGGAAGTGGGATATCCACAAAATCGTAATGTATCATCCCATACAGTGTTCTTAATTAAGAAAGAGAAAGGAACATGACCTTTCTGATGGAGAAGACCGGTGAACATGAATACCAGCTGGTCCAGTTCAGCTTTGCCAGCTCCAGGATGAGATATGTGCTCCCCCACGAGGGGCCACAAGCGGAGCACAGCTTCACTGTGTTCACTTTATCAAAGTCTTTAAATCCAGTCGTGAGAAAGTGATCAGATAAATCCAGGTTCCCAAGACAGTTGGCCTGAATTCTTCAAAATAAACCCAAAATAACCAGTGCAGGAGAAAAGCCAACGGAAGGTGAGTTTGGGAGGATACCTTAGTCAGAGGAGGTAAGAAAGACATAAGGACAAATGCAAAACATCTTCCTAGATCGTCCCATGGCTGAAGAGTAGGTACAGGAGACACACCCAGGAAACGGGGGCTGGAGTCAGGGGGGCACAGCGTGTACCCCAGCTGGGGCCGTGCAGGGGAGCGCGTCCTCACTGAGAAATGTGCTAAGGTGTCTGGGGCGGTGTCTGCAAGCAGTTTTCAAGTTCAGCAGGACAGTGCATGTGCGAGCATGTATGTTGAAAATGTGTGTCTCTGTGTCCTCATGGAGAGGATGTCTGGGGTGGTGTCTGCAAGCTGTTCAAGTTCGCAGGAAGGTGTAAGAGTGTGTGTGTGCGCGCACAACGCATGCCTCTGTGTCCACGTCGAGCAGACAGGAACACGGAGCCACGTGCTCATGCCCCCATGTCTCCACGGGGGCAGATGGCTGTCCATTGTGCTGCCCACTTGGCCTCTCCTGATCCTTGTCAGTCCTCAAAATAAGCAGCATGGCACAGGTGGAGACCACACCTGGGAGAGGGCAGGGTGGGCCCTGGCGCGGCTGTGTGCTCGGAAGTGCCTGTCCTTCGTGGCGGCTGAGGGCGCTCTGTCCCTGTGCTGGGGTGAGACGGGGCATCCGTCTGGGGAGGATTTTCCTCTCACATTCCCCACACACCCATTCGTAGGTAGGGAGTGCTGCACTGTCTGCAGTGGATCCTGGCTGGCAGGGGAGGGGTTGGTGGCACTGGGGGCTGGTTGTGTGGTTGCTTCTGGCCTGCCTGTGTCCTGGGATGTCAGCTGCACACAGCCACAGTCAGTTCCTGCTTCTCCATCTTCTGGGGAATTTGCCCTGGGTTTCCCAGGAAAGCAGTTTTCTCTTCACTTTCCCCTGGGACATGGGTGGAGAGGGGGGGTCTTTGCCCTGGCCTGCAGGGTGAGGCTCCCAGAGGTAGTATTGTCTGTCACCTTAGTGTCCTGGCCTTGGTGACACCCAGCTTCTCTCCTAGGAGAGGGCCTGGAGCTGTGGGTGTGCCCCCATGGTGTGTAAAGGTGTGCTGAGCAGCTAGTAGGAGTGATTGTGCTGGGGTTGTGCCCCTGCCTGATTCTCCCACCTCGCACTTCCTTTCACACATGGGATGTCAGAAGGCAGTGAGGGATCCACAATGCCATCGGAGTTCCGGGAGCAGATCTTGACAGTGGCCCAGGATGGCAATGTGTTTCAGAGATCGACTCGCATCCACGCACTGTGCATGGGTTTGAGAGTGCACAGAGGTTCTGTGTGCATGTGTGCACACACCTGGGATTTGTGACATGAAGTTTCATGGGTGTCCTCAGGCTTTCGCTTCAACATTCACTAATGCTCAGTTTTAAGCAGAAGCTGCTAGAGACGAGGGCTCCTAAATGGGTTTCACAATCTACGCTTTGAAAACATGGGTTTAAGTAACGGGGTGCATGTTGCGGAACGGGGCTTTGGGACCAGTGCTCCCTGGTGTGTGTGCCGTGTGTGTTTGTGTATGGGGGCTGCGTGCAACTACATGGACCTGTGCCTTTGCCTGTGTGTGGGCGAGGGCTCTGTTGAGCAGCCCCCCTCTTGGGCCAGGCTCTGCAGAAACCCTGGAGTCCAGCTTGTCGTCGGTGCTGAGCTTTCTCTCTCAGAGGGTCAGGGCACTGACGGGTCCTGTGCTGCAGGTGAATCTGTGGTTCAGGCCCTCTTCAGGTGGGCTCTTGGCTGTCGGGAGCTGGAGTTGGCTGAGGGAGGAAGCAGTGCATGCTTACTGAACGTGATCTGCAACTGCAGCTTGGTGGCCTCTGTGTCCTGGCATGTGGCTGGGGTCTGTGTGCATGGGCTGGAGTGCTGAGGAGTGGCCTTGCACAGACCCAGGACCCCGCTGTGGCTCATCGGTTACCTATGAAGTGATGGCCGCTGAAGGGTGGTGTGCTCACCGTGGTGACTTGGCGAGGTGGCTGATGAACCGAGTCAGCTGTCCAGGCAGCCTGTTCTAGGGGAGAGCGTCTCCTCCCTCCAGGAGCTCCAGGATCTGTGCCACGCCATCAAAGGGTAGAGTAAGAACAGTGGCCACCAGCCGTGCCTCTGAGCTTGCCTCAGCGTCCTATGGACTCCGAACATGTCTTAGTCAGCTGTCTCAAAAGACCTTACAGTACAATTAGAGGAGGGGAAGGTTATTAGGTGCTCAAGATTTCAGAAGTCTCAGTCCACACAGGCCGGCTCCATTCCTCGGGGAACGGGTGAGGCTGAACGCTGGTGGAAGGGAGTGGTGGAGGAGAGTGGCTCAGGACATTGTAATCAGGAAGCAGAGGGACTCCACTCACCAGATATAAAATATGTGCCCCCAAGCCACATGCCCAATGCCCAGCTCCTCCAGCCACCCTACCAGCCTAGAGTCACCACCCAGTTAGTCCCTGCCAGGGGATGAATGCACTGAAGGGTTGAGGCTCTCGGATCCCAGTCATTTCGCCTCTGAGCCTTTTTGCTTTGTCTCGCACATGAGCTTTTTGGGGACACCTCACTTCCAAAGTGTAACAGCACGTCTCCCCTTGTTCCTCAGCAGAGTGAGTTGATGGCTACCTGCTTTGGCCACGTCTCCCTTTCTTTTCCACATGTGGTTGGTGGCCTGAATTTTAACATTGCCCTTGGAAATCTCAACCCAGCCAGACCACGGGAGGGGGAGTGATGAGCTCACGCAGTTCAGTGTGTCACATGCACTTGGTGACCAGGCAGAATGTGATTCACAGACCACAGCGGTGTTCCAGGTGGCCGTTTCTGGTGGAGCTCCTGGCAAAGGTGCCTGGGGGAACGCCAGCCTGGGTGCTCTCCCTAGGACTGGGTACCCTGCCGAGCTGACGACCTGCAGGTGCTCCAACAGCCTCACTTCCCACCGCACTCTGCAACCGTGCGCTCTCTGCGTTTTCCTTTGGTTTCTCCGCTGATGGAAATGCTTCCATTTTGGCCCAGCTCCCTCGTTCATAGTATTTACTTAGTTGCATATGTGGTGCTGGGGCTCCAACTCATGTCCTTGCGCATGCCAGGCAAGTGCATTAGCCCCTGAACCACCTCTTGATCAGGCGTTATTAAATACTGAAGCAGTCTCTGTGCGTGGCCCTAAAGGGTGTGTTGATGATTCCTGTGTGGAAAGCTTAATGACTTTAGTCAATTTTAACACAAAGAAGTAATGCTAACAATTACAAGAAAAGTATGATGGCGCTTTTCTCCCCTCTGAATGATCTATGACTCAGCCGTTCTAAAAATGTGTGAATGAGTTATTCAGATTAGGGCCCCCATCTCATATCCAGCTGGGGATTCTTCATGCTCCTTGGCAACAGCCTGGGTGCACCTGCTCGCTGGCTGCCTTGCCTCCTCGTCCTTCCCCAACGCCCTGCCTGGTCCGAGCTACCATTTTACCCTGGCTGCCTGGGACATCACACACCCCGCATCCTCCTTGGCTGACGCGGAACTTTCCTTACTTTATAGTCGAGGCAAAAGAGCTGATTGACCACACTGGCATGTCTTGGGTTTCAACATTCAGGTCTCTGCGGAGAGTGTGCCCCCCATGGCAGTCAGGGACTGTGTCCCCATGGCACAGTGTGCCCCCAGTGAGAGAGTGTGTGCCCCCATGGCAGACAGTGCCCACTTCATGGCAACCCATGGCATCCCCCGCCTTCCAGAAGATGATCTTCATTTCACGATACAGTCAGGCACTTAGGCACAGTGGCCCAAAGCCCAGATTTGCCCACTGGAGAGGGTGTCCCTGGGATGCTGCAGGGTCTGGAGAAGACTTGCTTCCTGTGATGGTGACCAACATACCTGGTACACACAGCTTTAAGATGGAAACACGTATTTCAGCTCCTGGTTTCAGTCCATGGGCAGCTGGCTCCAGGATTTGGGCTGAGATTAGGCGGGACCTCAGGGTGGAGGAAGGCTGCGCCCCTCGGGTGTTCACAGGGCAGAGGGAGATGAAGGAGAAGGGTACAGTCCCTCGGGAACACTCCAAGGGCTCACTAGGCCCACCTCCTGCAGTGTCTACCACCACCTCCTAACAGTTTATTCAAATTATAGTCCATCCAACAGATTAGTCCACCCACGAGTTCAGCACCCTCATGGTCTAGTTGTTTCCTGAAAACTCCACTTCCAAGCATCGCAAAATTGGGGACCTAGCCTTCAACATGTAAGCTTTGGGGGTCACTTCAGATCTGAACTATTCCACTGGAGGACGCTGATGGTGGGCAGATACTTGGAGATGGGTAGAATTTGGGAGGGAGGCAGGAGCGGCTCTGCTTGGTGCAGCGGCGCAATGAGGGGTGGAGGAGGAGCGGCCAGTGCCCAGCTCACAGGGCCTTGAACAGCGCGTGGAGATCGTAGCCTCACCACCTCGGCTCATGCTCTCACGCTAAGTTATCAACTTTACTTTTTTTTTTTTTTTAGTGAACAATACAGTAAGAATCAAACAAGTGAGCTAATCGTATTTTCTTGCCAGGAAAGGCAAAGCTACGGTAACGTTCTGATGCCGCCTGTTGGCGCCTGTTTCCAGGCTGTCCTGTCTTGCATTACTCACTTCTCCTCAAACACCCAGCTTCACACCTCCCCTGAGAAGACCCCCCTGTGCAGAGGCAGGTGCTCCGGGACCTCCCCCACTGTGGGGTTCATCAGAGTTCTGCAGGCAAGCAGGCAGGGCTGCCTGAGCTCAGGTCACAGCCTGCCACCACTCTGCAGGGGGGTTTATGACCTCGTGGGTTGTGACATTCAGGGCCACCCTGGCTGGCACAGGCCACACATGCAGCCTTCGAGCACCGTCCACTGGGGCAGATCGGTGGCTTTAGCTCCCAGTAGGCGGCACCTGGGTGCAGACAAAGTCATGAGAACAGGTGAAGGATGTAACTCACAGGCTGGTGCCGTGCATATTCACAGAGGGAGCCAGAAGGCTGGTGTGCGGTCACCCAGACAACAGCCAGAGGGGTGAGCACCCTGGCCCAAGGCTTCTGAACTCCTCTGGACGCGATGGCAACATCGCTACTTCAGCCCTCGCCTTTGCAGAGACGAGTGGAGGAGCGACGTGAACCTCCCAGGCCAACCGCGGGAAGGAAAGGCAGCCTTCAAAAGCCACAGCACCCCCGGTATTCACCGTGCTGCTCTGCTTGACACCTGAGAGGCAGGCTGACCCAGGTAGAAGACACACACCCTCGCCTAATTAGAGGAAGTGGGGAGAGTCAGAGTTGCACAGGCCGGAGCGCTGTGCGCTGATTGAGCATTCGAGGAACTCGTGGGATGCCCATTATAGCCGCCTCCAGCAGGAGAGCTCCCTGGGCCTGGAAATGGTGCAGAGGGCATGGCGGGGCAGGTGTGCAAGGGCTGGTAACCGCAGCAGGGAGAAGCCACAGCAGCAGCAAGTGAGGCTGGGCAGCATGTGGCCCTGGAAGGAACTTCCACGGGAGGAGGACGGTGCGGGGAGCAGAGGACCTGCAAGGCTTGCAAGAACAGCCGCGTTAGCAGCCATGTCAGTCTTGGCCTCAACTCAGGCAGATTCTGGAAGGAGGCAGTGTTTGAGCCAGCGTTAGTGAGTTCCACACTCCTACCCCCAGGAAGCTGAGAGCGCAGGAGCCAAGGCCAATTCACGTGACAGTCCCTACAAGATGATGGGCCACTGGACACACCTCGAGGGCCTTCTCTGGGCAGGTTGGGAGAGGGCACACCTCAGCCAGGGCAGAGGGACAGTAGCTCATCCAGGAGATGCATCTGGAGTCTGGAGTCCTGCTCTTAATTCTGTGATGTGGTCAGGACAGCTCCTCTGTAGGTCCCCATGTCATCTTGCACTGCTCCTTCCAGAACTTTCCACCTTCCTCAGCCCAGCCTCATAGCCCCAACCGTGACAGTGCTGTTGGCAAGAGGACATCCGTGTGACCTCATGTTCTATGCTCTTTTCCCTCCTCACTGTGAGGAGCTCACGGCTCACCATGCATGGCCCTGGGCACTGCATGGTCCCCCACTTTGTTGGCTGCAGATTTTTCCACCTCCTTTGTCACCAGCTGACCCATCCCTGCACAGCGCAGAAGGTGAGCGCCCCAGGACAGGCACCGCCAGCCTGACACTGTTTCCAGCTGCACACATCTGACACGCAGAAGCTGTGGCATGCAGGGCACTCAGAAATATCTGCTGAACGGGTGATCTCCGTGCCAAGTCGTCCTCTAAATTCCTCCTGCTGCATCTGGCTGCTAAAAATAGTTGTGGTTGTTTTTTAAGAGAGAGGGAAAGTGAGAGAATATCAATTTTTATTCAGTTTTCCACGTGGCCCTCATTGCACCGACACTTCGTTGTATACATGGTACTGGGGTTTGAACCCAGGTAAGCACCGTAACCGCAGAGCCACCAACCACTCCAGCCCCAAATAGTGGGTTTTTAAAAGACTTTAAAGATGTTGGTTATCTTTCAATCCAGTTGTTTTCCAGTTTAGATGACCATCAATATCACTTAGCACACATTAAAAAAATGATGCCTGAGCGCCCCAAAGACACCAGGTTGTGCCAGCTTGCAGGTGGGGCCTGAGAGTTCTTATTTTTCACCAGGATGGTGTGGGAAGCACAGATCTAGCTCATTTCCCCATTTTGCAAGGGACAGAGCAATCCCAGGGACAAAGTTGGCTCTTCCCTATCAGGCACTGTCTGAGGAGATGTCCACTGTGTGTGTCATTAGCCAGGACCTAGGGTCTGCAGATGGACACTGCCATGCACAGTGCAGAGGAAGGGGCCTCAGGTGGCGTGTGGGCTGGGCTGGCAGGGGCGGTGAAGGCCTGTGACTGGTGTGGGTGACGGGAAGCTGATTCGGGTGAAGGAAGCTTGTATCTGTTGCTGGGTAAGCGAAACTAAAATGGGAGGGCTCATGATTGAGTGGAGTGGCCACTCGTCAAAGCATTGCGTCTTATGACCTGGTTGTTCATTTCCTTCTTGAATGCACTGTGTCTGCAGATGATGCCCCCGGAGCTCACTTCAGCCCCCTGAGCACTTGAATCCTTTCCATGCAGAAAACCTGTTGTACTTGAAGCCTGTTTGGAAAACTACCCTTGATGGATCTCTGCCTGCAGTGGGGCTCAGACTCCCGAGGTTCAGGCACCCCCTCACCTTAAGCAGCTGATTTGCATAGAAGTGCCTTGGCTCATTTAGGAAGGCATCTTGCTGTGTCAGAGACTCCAGAAGTGGGTACTGGGAAGGTCCCACATGGGATCTCGTGGGGCTGGAGATGCAGGAGCTTCCTGGCAGGTGTCCCCTTCCCTGACTTCATTCTGCCTTCAAACATAGGTGGCTCCACTTTGGGACAAAAACAGTAAGTTAGAAGAGGAAGCCAGACAACTTTGCCAGCTCAGCGTATGCTTCAACTTCAAGACACTGTCCTAGGAGGAAATTAACCCTTTGTGTCCTGGAATTAGTGTCAAACAATAGTATATTTTATAGTGTTTTAGGATTCTTTATTTCAGTGCCTGAATATTAACAAAATCACAGGAGGGGCGTTTTCCTTCACATTTATGTGCTGAGTGAGAACTAGAAGACCTGCAATGTAGCGGGGTGGCTTTCCTTCCAGTCCGACACCCCCCAAAATGTCATTGGTGAGGGGCTGGAGCAGTAGCTCAGCAGTTATACTGTGCTTGCCTGGCATGCATAACAATGTGGGTTTGAACCCCAGCACCACATACACAATGAAGTGTCAGAGCAAAGAGAGGCACATGAAAACCCAGATAAAATTGATTCTTTCTTGCTCTCTCCCCCTCCCTCTCTCTCTTACTGTCCCCATCTCTCTTCAAAAAATATAATTGTTGAGTTTATTCTTAGAAAAACAAAGTAATTTAATCAAAACTTACCTGGTAACTTTCATATGTAACAATTAAATTCCCTCTAAAAGGATTAAATATGTAAGCTTTGAAGTCGGAAGGGTGATCATCACAAAAGCCAGATTAATATGACGTGGCCTCATTTCTAGACAGTGACATTATAAGCAGCCTGTGGGAGTAGGTATTGTCATAATATGCGGGTTTACGATGGGTAATTCAAAAATGGGTAATTTTTCTTCATGCCAAAAGGTACGCTGCCAAATGTGTACCTTCAAAGAGTGACTGCAGGTATAGGACGTTCCTGTGGAACAGGGCTGCAGGTTTTGTTCACCCATCTGCTCATTCATTCACTGGGTGATTGATTGAGCGTGGACCTCGTGCCCGTTACCTGATCTTTCCCTTAGATACAGACAAGGATGATAATAACACACCAGTCAGTACCTGGTGTGTCAGATAGAGCTACAAAGGGGGGAGAAAAACAGATGGGGTGCAGCCCCCCAGGGAAAGGGAGGTTGGCCTGTGACTCTCTGCGGGCAGCTTGTGTCCCCAGAATTCCTGCGGGCCAGACCAGGGTTCGCCTTTCATCCTGAGCAGGACTGGAGGGCATTGGTGTTTGGAGCCGTGCAGCAGCAAGCTCTGCGTGAGTTGAAATCAGCTATCTGGATGAAGTGGACAGCTCTAAGGCCTGTTTAAGAGGCAACCATGTTCAGGGCAAGGTCTCCCCTAGGAAGTCTGGCGAGTAAATTCCAGGCAGGGTGCGGAAACGCAGGCATGAGCTTGGGCAGGAATGGGCTTTTCTTTTATCTTTCTTTTTACAGTTTTTTTTCTTAAGGAGTTGTGTAATTGTACAATCATAAATATGTATATATATATATATATATATATAAAGTAATGGTGTTGATATGCTTTTGTTCCTAAACCAGAATTACCCCCACATTGCCTTCACTCCAGTCTCTTGATTCTTCTATATTTCACCCCTACAAGTGATATAAATGCTTAGATTGTGAATTTTCCAGAATTAAATGATTGCATAAGT
>PVKS010028564.1:0-26306 GCA_004027875.1 Aplodontia rufa
CAGAAGTACTGGGTTTTACCTCTAGTGTTTCTAATTTTATACTTACCACTTCCATTTAATTGGGTTCACTCTTGATACTTTAAAAAAATCCATAAAACTAACAGACACAGTACTTTAAGTGTTTTATGGAAATCAATGCTCTACTGAGTGGTTGGTTGCCTAGAATTGTGTGGCTTACAATCTTAAATATATCAGTACTCATATCTCACTATCCTCAAATTTAAGTTCAATGAAGTGAATGCTATTTAGATTCATTCCTTTTTTAATTTTATGAGCACTCAATTTATATCTATGCTACATTCGGTATCAAGTGACCCATATGTAGACACAAGCACCCATGTTGACACAACATACAATAGTGTGCAAAGATACACATAAGACAGACAGGAAACAAGGGTTTTGGAGCTTTTAAAAATGGTATTAATCCCCTGCAAGCAGGAGGAGAACCATCAGATTGAACCCTTTAGAAATTCAAATAGAGCCTGTCACACATTTTAGCAGTAAGACTCAGACATGGAATAGGCCTTTGCTTTCTAATTCCTTCCTTGCCTAGCATTAGTCCTAATGATATATTACAACCCCCAAATTCTCTGTGTGCTCAATGAGTGCAAATAAAACAGTATTTTATCATCTTTGGTTTTCTTTTCCCTTTCATCCTAGGACTATTTTTCCAATATGCAGAAATTTTGGTGTCATTTCCTCTGCCCCAGAGTCCTCTTTCTCTAGAGGTATTTTGTTTGAAAGCTCTTTCCCCCTTCTTTTAGGTTTCTTTTACTCAGGATTCAGTCATACTCATGTCCCCTCCAGGATGTCATGACCACCATAGAAAGTACTGTTTTCTTGAGAATAAAACCTCCTACCTTGATCTGTGCACAGCATTACCAGGAATTACCTGGTCACTGTGGTGCAGAACTTCTTTGATCCCTTTCACCACCACCCACTTTAGATTTTGGCTCCCTCATCCTCAGGCATTGATTTCCTCTCCCACTCTGATGCCCAGCAAGAAGGCAGGGACTTATCTCTTCAGAGAAGAGATTCACCACGATCCCCTGGGAAGCACATGGAGCCTCACATTGGGCACTAAAATTGTTAGAGATACCAAGGCCAGGGCATTCCACAATGATTCTGGGGTGCAGCAGGGCCCTCATGGGTGCTGAATGTGGGTGATGCCTAGTACTCCCTGTAATATGGCTATTTCAGGACTTCTCCCCAGGGTGAATGAGCAGGGTGCCTGCCTTACTGTACTGCCATATGCTGCAGGCAGCCTAGGTTGAACATGAGTGCAAAGAGAGCACTGCTACTACCCCGAGAAGGCCTTGACCTTTATCCACCTCTACCTGCACTGCAACAGCAATCTGGGCTTTACACCATGAATGTGTGCACCATGAATAATATGACCTTCTCAGGCTTAGAGGGCACCCACCTTGAGAACTGCTACCAGTAGCACTGCAGACCTGAGCTGCTATGAATATAGATATTGCTGTGTCACTATAATATGCTGATTCTAAATCCCCTGGAAAGATACCCAGGAGTGGAATAGTAGGGTCGTATGGTAGGATCATCCCCAGTTTTTTGAGGATTCTCCACACTGCTTTCCAGAGGGGCTGTACCAGTCTGCAGCTCCACCAACAGTGTGTAAGTGTGCCTATATCTCCACAGCCCCTCCAGCATCTATTACTGTTTATATTCCTCATTTTTGCCATCCTGACTGGTGTAAGGTAATACCTTAGTGTGGTTTTCATTTGCATTTCTCTGATTACTAGTGATTTAGAGCACTTTCTCATTTATTCATTGGCTTGAACAATGCCCTCTGTTGAGAAGTTTCTAATTAGCTCTTTGGCCCATTTATTAATTGGGCTGTTCATGTTCTGTAGTTGAGAATTTTGAGGATTTTGTAGATTCTGGATATGAGACCCTTGTCAGAGGAATCATAGCCCTAGATTCTCTCCACTTCTGTAAGAAAACTCTTGACTCTTTTGATTGTTTCCTTGGCAGTAGAAAAGCTTTTTAGCTTTATGGCATCCCATTCACTGATTTTTGACTTTACTTCCTTCACTTTTGGAGATATGCTGAGAAAGTCTTTGCCTACTCCCAAATGCTGAAGTGTTGGACCTAAGTTGTCTTCTGTCAGTTGCAAGGTAGCTGGTTTAATACCTAGCTCCTTGATCCATTTTGATTTGATTCTTTTGCAAGGAGAAAGATATGGGTCTAATTTCAACTTTCTGCAAGTGGCTGTCCAATTTGTCCAGCACCATTTGTTGAAGAGGCTATCACTTCTCCATGTAATATTTTGCCCCCCTTTGTAAAAAATCAGATGTTTAAAGAGTTGAGGGTTTGTTTCAGGGTCTTCTATCCTATTCCATTAGTCTTCTTTCCTATCTTGATACAAGTACCATGGTGTCTTTGTTACTATGGCTCTATAGTATAGTTTTAGATCTGGAATGGCAAAACCACCTATTTCATCTTTCTTGCTTAGTAGTGTTTTGGCAATTCTTGGTTTCTTATTGTTCCAAATGAATT
Organism: Aplodontia rufa; assembly: GCA_004027875.1. Taxonomy (NCBI): domain Eukaryota; kingdom Metazoa; phylum Chordata; class Mammalia; order Rodentia; family Aplodontiidae; genus Aplodontia; species Aplodontia rufa. The sequence goes on from PVKS010028564.1 coordinate 2,521, forward strand.
TGAGAATTGCTTCTGCTATATCTGCAGATAATGACATTGGAAACTTAAGAGGATTGGATTGAATCTCTACAGTGCTTTTGGCAGAATGGCCATTTTAATGATATTAATTCTGCCTATCCAATATCATGGAATGACTTTCCATCTTCTCAGGTCTTCTGCAATTTCTGTTTTCAGTGATCGATAATTTTCATGGTAGAGGTCTTTTACTTTTCTTGTTAGATTAATTCCCAAGTTTTTTATTCTTTTAGAGGATATTGTGAATGGGATCAATTTCCTAATTTCTTAATCTTCCCTATTATTGTTGGCATATAGAAAAGCTATTGATTTATGGGTGTTGATCTTGTAGCCTGCACTTTGCCAAATCTGTTTATTAGCTCCAGTAGTTTTCTTGATCTTCCATATAAAGGCTCAAGTCATCTGCAAAAATGGATACTTTCACTTTCTCCCTTCCTATTCTTATGCATTTGATTTCCTCCTTTTGCCTCATGATCCAGACAGGATCACAAGGTCTATATTGAATAAAAGTGTTCAGACTGGGTAACCTTCTCCTTTTCCCGAGTTCAGTGGACAAGTTTTCAAATTTCCTCCATTTAGTATTTTACTAGCTCATGGTGTGGCATATAGTGCCCTTTCAAAGTAAAGATAATTTCCTTTTATCTCTATTATCTATAGAGTTTTAAGCATAAATTGTTGCTGGATTTTTTCAAAGGCCTTTTCTGCATCCATTGAGGAGATCATATGATATTTATCATTAATTCTGTTTTAGTGATGAATCACATTTATTTATTTACGTATGTTGATGCTGCCTTGCATAACTGGAATAAAGCCCACTTGATCATAATAAGTTATTTTCTTGATGTGTTTTTGAATGTGGTTTGGCAGAACCTTATTACGGATTTTTGCATTGATATTCATAATGATCTTGCTCTGTAGTTCTCTTTCTTCGATGTGCCTTTGCTGGGTTTTGGTATAAGTTATGGTTGCTTCATAAAAAGTGTTTGGGACAGGTCCTTTGTTTCCAATTTCTTGAAATACCTTAATAAGAAGAGGTGTTAGCTCTTCTTCAAAGGTGTGGTAAACCTCCATGTAGAATCCATCAGGTCCTGGGTTTGTTTTCTTTAGAAGACTTTTAATTGCTATATTGACTTTGGTGTCTGTTATTGTGCTGTGTAGGGTTTCAATTTCTACCTGTGTCAATTTGGGGATGTTGTATGTATCTAAAAAGTTGTCCATGTCATTCAGATTATCTAATTTAGAGGAGTATAATTTTAAAAACACTCTGATTTTAATGGAGTCAGCGGTGATCACTCCTTTTAATTGGTGATCTTATTGATTTTCTTTGATTCTCCTTTCTTTTAGATAGATTAGCTAAGGATCTATCAGTTTTATTCATTTTTTTCAAGGAACTTTCATTGCTTTCAGCTTTGATCTTAATCATTCCCTGTCTTATACTGGATTTGGGATTAGACTGTTCTTCCTTTTACAGAGTTTTGTGTTGGAGCACAAGCTTATTTATGTGGATATTAAGTGGCATGAATTATCCCCTTTAGAGTTGCTTCATATACTCCCAGATGTTTCAAGAATTCCTCATTTTCTCTTCTCATGTCTTCTTAGATCCATTCCTCATTTAATAGGGTTTTGTTCAATCTCCATTTATATGAGTGTTTTCTGCAATGGTTTTTGCTATTAATTATTAGGGTCATGGCATCATGGTCTGACAGGATACACAGAATCATATCTACATTTTATATTCCCTGGAATTTTCTTTGTGAACTAGAATATGATCTGCTTTGGAGAGGAATACATGTGCTGCTAAGTATAAGGTATACTCTACCAATGTGGGGTGGAATATTCTGCAGTGGTTTATAAATCTGTTTGATTTAAGGTGTTATTTGTATTGGAGATGTCTTTATTGTTTTTTGCTTTGACGATCTGTCTGTTGGTGATAGAGGAGTATTAAAGTCTCCAAGTACTATTGTATTTAGGTCCACAAAAGGTTTTATATCTTGGAGTAATTTCTCCATTTAGTTGGGGGCATTGGTGTTTGGAGAGTATATATTTACTATGGTTATTTCTTCCAGTTGTATTGTTCTCTTTACTAGGATGTTGTGGCCTTCTTTATCTCTTGTGATTAATTGGTTTGAAATCCACTTTTTCAGATGTACGAATTGCAAATCTAGCTTGCTTTCTTGGGCCATATGCCTGATAGATTTTTTTCCATTCTTTTACCCTTTTCTGTAGGTTGCATTGGCTGCAAATCGGTGCATTAAGCAACATATTGTTGGATTTTATTTTTTGATCCAATCTGCTAGTCTTTGACTTTTGATTTGTACACTGAGACCATTCATATTCAGTGTTGGAATAGTTATGTGGTTTTGGTTCACAGTTATTGAGTTTTACTCATTAAGTTCTGTGCTGTCTTTGTTGTCTATGTATAGCATGTACCTTTGTTGAATTTCCTCTGCTCGTGGGATATGAGGAATATTTCTTCTTCTATCTGGTGTTTACCTTTGGGGATTCTTTGTAATGCTTTCTGTTAATGAATGCTGCAAGTTTGCTCTTATTATGAAATGTTCTCATTTCCCCCCTCAAATTTGAAGCTGAGTTTTGATAGGTATACTATTCTTGGCTGCATGTTGTGTTCATTTAGACATTGAAAGATCTCCTTCCAAGATCTTCTGGCTTCCAGACTCTGAACTGAATAGTCCTATGTGATTCTGATTGGTTTGCCTCTGAATGTGAATTGGCATTTCTCCCTTGCTGCTTTCAATATTCTTTCCTTGATTTCTCTGTTGTACATTTTGAATATGATGTGTCTTCATGACTTTCTCATTTGATTAGACCTATTGGGTGTCATATAAGCATCCTGGATGAGTGTATCTGACATTTATTTTTATATGGGCAAAATTTTCTTTAGCAATTTCCTTGAGAATTTTCCTTATCCCATTTGTTTGTGTTTCAATTTCTTCCCAAATACTCTTAGAATTCTTCTTCTCATTTCATCACAGACATTTTAAAAATTTTATTCATGTTCTGTAAGATTGTTTTCCTTTTTATCTGTGTGCTATAATATGCTTAACCTGTTCACATTGTCAGAAGTTCTTTCTTCAATACCTGAGATTCTGTCTTCTATAGAAGTTATTCTATTATTAGATTCTTCTGTGTTTCATCTCATGTCATTGACTGCAGATTTTAGCTGTGATACTTTATTTTTGAGTATGTCTATTTCATTGTTAATATTTTTTCATCTCCAGTTTTATCACTCAGTCCATTCATTATATCTTCTTTTAGCTCATTGTTCTTTCTGGTAAGTAGATCATTGATAATATTTTCAAGGTTTGCATCTCAATCCCTATCACTGGGATCCTTTTTAGGGGAGCTGTGTGCTTGCGATGAACTTCTCCTTGTTTGAGTCTTCATGTTTGAAGAGCTTCTTCTGGATATTTGAATTGAGATTTCCTGTGGGTAAAGTAGGCATTTCTCCAGGTGGGTTTTCCTTTAATGTCAAAGAGTCAGGTCAGCACCAACTATTTGCTAACCACCTTCTTCCAGATGCTGTTTTTCCCTTGGTCCCCTTGTTGCTCTACATTTTACAGGCCCTGGGTTGCATATCTTAACCTGGGCTGTACTTAGAACCTCCTCTCATTGGTCCTAAGGAGTGGCTGCTCCAAATGGGGATCCTATCTGTTGTATCCTTAGTGCCTGCTGGTGGGACTAAAACCGGTCCCAACAGGCACAAAAAGGATCAGGTAGTCAGGGCTGCTCCAGTTGGGGAACCTCCCCTGATTGGTACTGAGTAGGGGCTGCTCCAGACAGGGGTCCTACTGGTCATGTTCTGAGTGCCTCCGAGCAAGACTCAAATACCTTGAATGGAGAGTGATCATGTAGCCTTTCATAAATATCTGAAGTTCTGTCTTCAAGGGCTGAGATTCTAATTTGTTTTTCTTTCTTTCTTTTTTAAAGGCAGAAGGACAGTGAGAGAAAAGAGAAAGAGTGAATAAATTCTATTTAGTTTTTCCTGTGGCCCTCATTGCTCCAAGACTCCATTTTGTACTTGGTGCTGGGGCTTGATCTTGCATACTTGCACATACCAGCCAAGCACTCCAATTGCCAAGCCACTGATGAAGCTTCTGACATTCTATTTTCTATACAATATCATCTGTTAGTGATGCCTTAAATTGAGTTTTTAATTTGATTGATTATGTCTTTCATTGCTAGGAGTTCAGCTTTCTTTATTTTCACTATTTATATTTCTTCATTGAGGTAGTCTTTCATCATCTGTATTTGCTCTATTAACTTCCTTAGATCATCTTTAGATCACCAAAGATTTTGATAGATTTTAAAATCTCATTTGTGCTTTTCATCCACATTATTTATTATGCATGGGATCCTTTGTTTGTGGATTGTATAATTTAGATGGAGATTTGTTTTCCTGTTTCCTCATGTTTTCAGAGGTCTTGGTCCTTTGCATTAACTGAGGTGGATTCCTCTACTTATTTGTGCATGTGTGTGTGTGTGTGTGTGTGTCCTTTCGTGTGTAATTATGTTATTTGTTCTGGAATTTCTCTGTGTTTCTGATGCCAAATGATGGGACCTCAGTTACCTCTCTGTTTGATCTTTGGTCTTTGCTGGTGGTTTAAAGTTTTTGTCTCCTCCTCTTTGAGTTCACTACTATTAGGTTATGTTTATTTCATCAGCAGAATCCCTAACCTGTGAACTTTTAGTGTACATATATGTTCCCAGCACCTCTCTAAATGGGGGTAAAATCAACAATATTTACAACTATTGCAAACAGCTAACAATAAACAGTGTTAAAGTAGCTACCCAGATCCTACTATGATATCTTCAACATTATTTGACACCAATGAAGTGTGATAGACTATTATTGAAAATAGTAATGTGAAATAGCTCTGGCTTTAAAGCCATTATCAGTTATCAACTATTTCATGCACAGTAGTAATGACTTATTAACATTAATGGTTGGAGCTGGAGCTATATAAACCAATTTGTTCTGAATGAATTTTGGTTTAGGTCTTAGAGTTATGCTTACTTGATTGTACATAATAGAGAATGTTCCCTGCCTTCAAATTTCAAGGAATAATTTGGGAAGTCTGATATTAGTTCTTCCTCAAAGACCTGGTAGAACACAATGGAGAATCCATCTGGTCCTGAGATTATCTTTTTTGAAAGGCTTTTAATTGATTTTTCAATTTTTTTACTTGATCTTTTTTTTGCTTAGGTTTTCTATATCTTCATGGTTCAATTTGGGCAGTTCTTACGGGTCTATAAATTTGTGAATATCTTCCAGATTTTTTTTAGACTATACATTTTTTTAAATTGTTTTAATGGTTCCCTGGATTCTAGAATTGTCTATGGTGATATTTTCTGTCTAACCTCTAATTTTGTTTATTTCCATCTTCTCTCTCTTTTGTTTAGTTTGGGTAAAGGTTTATTAACTTTGTTAATCTTTTCATAGACCAATTTTTTACTGCATTGATCCTCTGTATTGGTTTTCATTCTTAATTTCATTGATTTTGACATTAGTTTCTTCTTACTTTTCTAAGGCCTGGAGGCAACAGTAGATTATTTATTTGGAATCTATTTTTTGTGTAGGCACTCAATGCTACAAACCTTCCTGTTACATTTGCCTTTATACTGCTGCAGAGAATTTGATATTCTGTGGCTCTGTTTTCACTGGTCTTAGAATTTCTTGATGTATTCTCTCATTTCTTCTCTGAACTATTCCCCATTTAAAAGAGACTTGTTCAGTCTCTACAAATTTGTATGGTATCTATAATTTTTATTCTTTATTTCTAATTTAATTCCAATGTGATTTGATAGCACATATAGGATTATAAAACTTTTGTTCTTTGTTTATTTAGGTTGGAAATACATTTATTGATTTATGTTTGAATGACTTGCCTATTTCTGATAGGTGGTGTTAAAATCAAACGGTATTATTTTATTGAGACATAAATATTTACGATCATTATAAATTGTTGTTTGATTCTCTTGTTGTTGAGTCTTATTAATATATTGGGCATAAATATTTACTATCATTATATATTATTGTTAGATTTTTTCCCTTCATCAGTATAGTAAACTTCCTTAGCTTTGCTATAAATGCAATTTGTCAGATATACGAAAAGCTACTTTTAAGACTCCATTTTATCCTGTACTATTACTTTCAGAAATATTTTCTATTAATATCAAGGGGTTCTTAATGCCTTTTCTGTATCTACATATTCTCTTTTATTGTTGTCTGTCAAGGTTTTTCTCTTAACATTGTCCCAGAGGTTTTGTATATTTTGATTTTGGTCTTTTTTTTAAATAATTTTTTTATTTTAAAAAATTTATTTTATTGCAAACTGAGAATTCAAGTTTACATGCACCATTTTTGAGACCTGAAATTTTGTCTTCATGGCCTGAGTTTCTATTTTCTACATAATATATTCTGTTGGTGATATTTTTCAAGGAATTTTAAATTTCATTCTTTGAGTTTTCCATTCTCAGGGTTTCTCATTGGTTTATTTTTAATATTTCAATTCCTTTGTTTTATTGGAGTTCAATATTCACTATTTCCTTTCTCAATTTCTTCTTTATATATTCCTTTTGTTCTAAGAACACTTTCCTTTTTTCTTGAATCTTTTAAATTAGATAACATAGGATTTATTTTGACAAATTCATAAAAACATGGAATATAATTTGTTCTGCTTCAATCCTAAGTACTTCCTCTCTATTTCCTCTCCCCCTCTCCCCTGATCCCTTCCCTCTACTCTACTGATCTTTCTGCTATTTACTTTCCAGGGTTTTTTTTTTCAATTTTAATTAGTGTCTTGTGGATAAACATGATGGTAAATTTAATTGTGTGATATTCTGGTATGTAGATAGGAGAGTTAGGTCAGATTAATTCCACAGTTCTCCACTTATCCTGTCCAAACTTAACCACCCAATTCCCTTCATGTAATTCATTTGTATTTTCTCTATTTTAATGAAATTACTCCCTTTCCCTTTCCTCTTATTTTGAATAAGCTTCTGCATATCAGAAAACATTCACTATCAATGTTTGTGTTTGGCTTATATCACTTAACAGGATTGTCTCTTCTATCCAGTTCCAAGTAAATACCATAATTTCAATTGTCTTTATGACTACATAATATAAATATACACATAAGTGTTTGTGTTTGTGTGTGTGTGTGTGTGTGTGTGGTTTTTTCCATCAGATCATCTGATGAAAGACACCTAGATTGGTTACATAGTTTGACCATTATGAATTATGCTACTCTACATTTTTAAGAGCCTGTATTTTTATACAATGCTGATCTTAGATATTTAAGAGATATACTGAGGAGTTTGATTGCTGGGTCATCTGGTGGTTCCATTACTTCATTGAACATTTTAATGATGATGCTTTTTAATGCTCTATCCTTAGAATTACATCCATTTCTATATGTCTGGTTTCCTTTGTGGGAGTATTATAAATTTGGGGCAATTTGTTTGCATATTGCCTCATGTTTAAGAGTCTTGGACTTGAGCATCAGTGGAGGTGGATTTCTCTTTCTCTTTTATAAATGTGTATATCGGCATGAAGTTATCTTTTAGTTCTAGGGATTTTTCTCTACTTTGAGGAATGAGTAGAAGTCCAGGAATGGGCCTAAATTTCCCTCTCTATTTCTTCTTTCATGAGGCCTGGTTCTTGTTTTATAGTTTTGCCCCCTATTCTACATTTTGAAATATTACTGGACTCAAGTGGGGCTAGTTTGTGCGTGGAGTGAGACTTGATGTTAACTTGACTTTAGTTGTGGCTATTGCTCAGCAATAGAATCATCCTCTACAAACTTGAAATGTTCCAATCACTTCACTTCTCAGTCTCTCTTAGAGAAAGGGATAGTGAGAAATGGCAATAATAATAGGAACCCATATACAGCCGTAAGTGTGTGGTGTCTACTTGAACATCTCTCACACTAATTACCATGTGTAGAAAAATGATCAGGACAGAATTTCATAAACCACAAGCAAGGAGATTGGAAAAAAGTGGAAAACAATGGGAAAAAGGTAAAGGGAACTAGAAGACAAAATGCTAATGAGCAATAATGGGATTATTTTTGCTGAGATGGTCAAAACTCTTAGCAGGACTGGTTGTTCATCAATTATGCTGTATTTATTTATTTATTTATTTATTTATTTATTTATTTCTTAGATTGTATGAACCTTTGGGTATAGGACTGAGGTTTTAAAGTCCCACTTCTTAGTATTTCTCACTGAGCTGCCAGGCATTGCCCTCAAGATCCACAGTTAGTTGTAGTAGCTCACAGCTCCCTTTATGCGTAGGATGGGATAAACTAGAGTGCTGACATATGATGGGCATCCATAGTGGGACAGGTTCAGCATTCTAAAATGGAAGCTTCAGGAGAAGGGATTTAGTCTTCGCTGACCTTTGGAAATCTGCTGGAGGGTATTTCAGATTTGGATCGCACCATTTTTTCTGATGCCCATCTCTGCTGAATGTCTGGGTCTCAGGTTTTTGCTGAAAATTTCACTTTTAGAACAGGAAGTCAAAATCTCAACTGGCCACACTTATTGTCGAAGGGGTCTGAGTTAACTGAACTCAGACCTGGATGCAGAACTACCTGTCTGGCTAATTACTTGCATATTTCCAGTTGTAATTATCGGATGCCTTCAAGAAAGGTTGCAGCCTCTCATTGGTACCTATATCTTGGATCATCCTAGGTACAATGCATTCTGTGTTTATTTTAATCAAACTCTGGATCCCACAATTGGTGACTGTTGGATCAGTCCAGCAACATACTTTTAGGACTTCCTGATCTCCTGCATCAGCTTGCTGCCAAAAGGCCATTTGAGATTGGTTCCTGTGGGAAACCCTGTTTCCAGCTGGACTCTCCTCCTGAGTACTGAGTGATTTGGGTCACTTTTCACTCAACTACATCCCTGACTATCTCTGGGTCAGTCAAGATCAGCCTCTTGGGGTTGGAGAGTTGGCTAAGCAGGAGAAGGCTTGCCTGGAATGCTTATGGACGTGGGTTTAAAACCCAGGACCACATAAACAATGAAGTTCTAGAACAACAAAAAATACATGAAAAATTAAATAAAATTGACTCTTTCTCACTCTTCCCTCTCTATTAAAAATATACAGAGAAATGAGTGATTAAAAAAATAAAATTGACTCACTCTCCCCTCTCTCTTTAAAATATATTAAAAAATGAGACATTAGCCTCCCTTTCTTTTCCACTTGTTCCTTCAACCCCATTTTATTCACTATGCTTTCCTCCCTCTCTGCCTCTTTGCCCTCTGCTCTTGGCAATTGGCTGGTGGTCTGGAGCATCCCCACAGGCCTCTCAGGCACACATCAAAGGTCATATTTCTTATTGTATGATCAAAATTGGCAATTTTCCTCATCTCTATCATTATTTTACTGTTCAATGTGGAATTTTAGAGCATTCCCTTTGTACGTGCCTCGCTGAGGAGCTGTCTTCCCACTATTTAGATTTTCTTTCAGGATCTGCTGGGCATTACCTTCTTCTAACCTGCACTTTTATCATCAGAAATTCTATTGATTTTAAAATATTTGCATTTGTTGATATTTTTAGTTCCTATAATTTTTTTCCTTATTTCCTCTAGTATTCTCCATTTTTACTTGAATGATCAGAGCACCTTTTAGACTATTGTTTTAAAGCACACTTTTACTAAGTCTGATTTTGGTCCTCATCAAGCATGATTCCTTTCATCATTTCCTGATTCTTTCCAGTGACTTTTTTTGTTATGTTTTTGTTTTGTGCATTTTTTTGGTTGAAAATGAAGTTTCTGATTATGATAATGCACCATCTCTAAAAATATGATTCTTACAATTACAGATTGTTTTGTCATTCAAGTCCATTTTATGATGATTTTCTCATTTTCAAAGGCTGTTTCTTACCATCTGTTATCCCTAGAGTCTCAAGTTCATTTTTGACTGGGATTTCCTTGAATGCTAGAATCCTCACAGTTTTCACAGACTGTCTTATCCTAGACAATCCTTTGCCATTTAGATAGTCTTTCTCTGATCCTAGACAGCAGCCTAAAGTAAAAGCTTAAAGTCTTCCTTAAGGTCTTCTTTTCTTAGCAGGTTTCTAGTCTGGGTATGCCCATGACTTTTTATTCCCTTGTATACCTGACAAATTTTGAATTTCCAAAAAATAAAAAAATCTATGGTAGTCAGGTTCTTCTAAGAACTTTCCTATGTTTTATCCTGTGTTTCATTTATAATCTCTTGCCTACTAGTGCTTCAACTAAGCAGTTGACTAAGCACACTTATGAGCCCTGTCCTTCATGCTTCCTGACTTACTGTTGGGCAAAATAGATCTGAGTGCCTTGCATCAAATACCTTCCACAGATTTTAGAGTAAACGTATGCCATATTTTGCACATAAGTTCTTCTCTGTACTCTGTTGTTCAGAAAAAATAATGAAGTTACTAAGGATAATTGCCAGTTCTATTGCCCAGCTGGGAAGTTTCTGCAGAATGGGTCAGTAAAAATGCCACAAATATTTCCTACTGTCTTGAAGATGACTTTTTCTTGATTAGGTGTTCACAATGTTACTTTCCACCTTTGATTATTTCTCAGAACACAGAGAAAGGATTATCAGTTTCTGCTTGTTTTCCCTCCCTTTTTATTGAAGCATTGCTGTTATACTTACTATGTGATTCATTTTGAAAAATCCAACCATGCAAGGAATTGTTTTCAAGACCCATACCCTTTTTACTTCCCTCCTCTCGTGTGTTTATTTACCCTAGTCTACTATATTTTGCTTTTTATCTCCTATATGTACATAAAGGTGAAATTCCCCTGGGTATCTATATAGGTGAATATAATATGATTTTGTCAAATTCATTCCATTTATTTTCCCCTTTCCATTCCTTCCTTTTTCTTATTCTCTAACATCTAATTCAATATCCTTCTATATAACTTAATGAACATCTACTCCACTGTTCTTCCATATATCTTTACGATAAAAGCCCCTCCCCTGCTGCCTATTCTCCCTTATTTTGATCTAATTTCTATATATGAGAGAAAACATTCATCCTTTACATTTCTAAATTTGCTTTATTCCACTTAGCATGATGTTCTCCATTTCGATCCACTGAGTGGCAAATGCATTATTTCATTCTTCTTTCTGGCCAAGTAAAACTACACACTTTATATTCATTAATCTATTGATGGCCTCTCAGTTTATTCAATAATTTGGCTATTGTGTACTGCACTGTTATAATCTTGATGTGACTATCACTAAAGTATGATTTTAGATGTTCTGATAAATACTGAGGAGTTGGATAACTGAGCCATATGGTGTTTCTATCCCTAGTTCTGTGAAGGGTCTCCATACTGATTTTGAGATCTGTCATGCTAATTTTCAGTTCCTCTAATAATGGAAGAATGTATCATTTCCCATACATCCTCACCATCATCAATTATAATGCATTTTCTTGATAATTATCATTCCAACAACAATGAAATAAAATCTTGGTATAGTTTTTTAAAAACATATATTTTATTAGTGCATTATAGTGTTACATAATCTTGGGATTAATTATCACATATTCCTAGATAGACACAAATCAGCAATACAATTTGTTCAATATCTCTCTGCACTCCACTGTCTCTCTCCCTGATCTCCCATTCCCTAATTCCTTGCCTTTCATCTGGGTCCTATATTATTCATAAAAAAACATAATACAGTGACATAATTCTTATACCTATGAAAAATAATTTTATATATATGGCTATTTTATATACAGTGACATTTATAACTGTTTGGAATATGCCTTGCTTTATCTCAGTTACATTTCCCCATCTCCACCCCTTGTTATTCATCCCTTGTTACTCTTCAAAATATTTGAAGTGGGATTAAAGATTTACATTTTTGTACAGGTATGCGGCATAGCTTGTTCAAATATTTTATGAAGTATCTTGCAACTGTATCTCCTAAATATTAGCATTTTCCTTTTTTGTTCTATGGATCTAAAACATGAGTTTGTCTACCTTATTCCTAAGCCTGGGTTTAGGCCCAGCCTCGATAAATGAGGAATACCATTCGGCCCTTGACTCTCTCTATTTGGCTAACTTCACTAAGCATGATTTCTTCCAATGCAATCTGTTTGAACTTCAATAGATGCAATATCATGGTTTCTAATAGCTATATTAAACACAATTGGATATATATATATATATGTATATGCCAGAGCTTTTGGATCCTTTCATTAAGTGAGGGGCATCTGGGTTGATTCCATAATATAGGTATCAGAAACTGAGCTGCTATGAATATGGATTTTGCTGTGTCACTGTAATGTGTTGATTCTAACGCTTGTGGGAAAATACCCAGAAGAGGAAAGGCTGGATCATATGGTGCATCAACCCTGATTTTTTGAGAAGTCTCCACACTGCTTTCCAGAGTGGCTGGACCAACAATTCCACCATCAGTGTTCTAGTGTTCCTATCTCCTCACAACCCCTCTACCATTAGTTATTGTTTATATTCTTCATCTTTGCCAGTCTGACTGGAGGAGGATCAAATCGTAATATACTCTTGATTTCCATTTCTCTGATTACTAGTGATTTAGAACACTTTCTCATGTATTCATTGGCTTGCTCAATGTCCTCTGTTGGGAAGCTTCTGTTTAGCTCTCTGGCCCATTTTTTGTTGGGATTGCTTGTGGTTTTCTTATTTCATTTTTTGAGGTCTCTCTAAATTTTGGATATCAGTCCCTGTCAGAGAGATCACAGACCATGATTCTCTCCCATTCTGTAGTTTGTCTCATGAATGACTATTTCCTTGTCTGTACAGAAACTTTTTAGTTTAATGGCATTCCACTCATTGATTTTAGACTGTAATTCTTTCACTTTAGAAGCCTTGGTGAGGAAATCATTACCAACTCCCATACTCTGGAGTGTTCATCCTAAATGTTCTTCTAGAAGGTGTATGGTAGATGTTTTAAGTCCTAATTCCTTGATCCACATATAATTTATTTTTGTGCAAGGTGAGAGATAATGATCTAATTTCAGTTTTCTGCAAGTGGCTGTCCAGTTTGTCCAGCACCATTTGTTGAATAGGCTGTCTCTTCTCCATCTTATATTTTGACCCCATTTGTCAAAGAACAGATGTTTAAAGATTTGTGGATTTGTCTCAGAGTCTTCTGTTCTATTCCATTGACCTTCATTCCTATTTTGATACTAATACCAAGCTGTTTTAATACCACAGCCCTAGAGTATAATTTTAAATCCAGTATTGCAAAATCACCTGTTTTGTCTCCTTCTGTAGTAATGTTTTGGCTATTCTGGGTTTCTTATTGTTCCAAATAAATTTGAGAATTGCTTTTTCTTTATCTGTAAAGAATGACATTGGTATCTTGATGGGGAGTGCATTGAATCTATATAAAGCTTTCAGAAGAAGGGCCATTTTCATTGTATTAATTCTGCCCAACCAAGAGCATGGAGCATATTTCCATATTCTCAGGTCATCTTGGATTTCATTTTTCAGTGTCCAATAATTTTTGTTGTAGAGGTCTTTGACTTAACTTGTTAGATTACTCCCCAAGTATTTTATTCTTTTCTAGGATTTTGAAAATGGGCCTGATTTTCTGATTTCTTCTTCTTCTGCCCTATTATTGTGTGTTTATAAGAATGCTATTGATTATGAATATTTATCTTGAAGCCTGCCTCTTTGCTATATCTGTTTATAAGTCCGAGCAGTTTTCTGGTGGAGTTTTTTTTTGGATCTTCCAAATAAGAATTATGTTGTCAGCAAAAAATGGGGAGTTTGACTTCCTCTCTTCCAATTATTATCCTTTTGATTTCCTTCTCTTGCCTGACTTCTCAAGCTAGGGTCTCAAGAACTACATTGAATAAAAGTAGTGAGAGCAGACAGCCTTGTCTTGTTCCTGAGTTTAGGGGAAACACTTTCAACTTTTTCCATTTAGTATTAAACTAGCAGAGCGTTTGGCATATACAGCTGTTACATAGTTTAGATAAGTTCCTTTGATCCCTATTTTCTCTACAGTTTTGAATATAAAAGAGTGCTGAATTTTATCAAAGGTCTTTTCCGCATCAATTGAGATGACTATATGGTTTTGGGCCTTAATTCTGTTTAAGGGATGAATTACATTCATTTGCGTATGTTGAACCAGCCCTGCATACCTGGAATGAAGGCCACTTGATCATGAGAAATTATCTTGTTGGTATGTTATTGAAAACAGTTTGCTAGAACTTTATTAGGGATTTCTGCATCTACATTCATCAGTGATATTGCTCTGTTTTCTTGTAATTTACTTTTATTAGTGCATTATAGTTTTACATAATATTAGGATTAGTTGTCACATATTCCTAGATGCACACAATTAAGCAATATAATTTGTTCAAATTCCCCCCAACCCACATCCCTCTACCTCCTTCCTCAAGTCCCCTGATCCCTTGCCTTTCTTCTGTGTCCTATATTATTTCTAAAAAAAAAAACGAAATACAGTTGCATAGTTCTTATACCTAAGAAGAACATTTTTTATATATATGGCTATAGTATATACAGTGACATCTATAACTGCTTGGAATGTACCTTGCTTTATCTATGTTCCAATATTTCCCCTTCTCCTCCCTTCCTATCATCTCTTGTTATTCTTTAAAATATTTCACAATGGGATTAAACATTTATGTTTCTGGACAGCTATGCAGCATCGCTTATAAAAATACTTTATGAAGTATCCTGAAACTGTATCTCATAATTATTAACGTTTTGCATTTTTCTTCTATGGATCTAATACATGAATTTTTCCACTTTACTCCTGAGCCTATTTTTTTTAATGTGTCCTTGTTGGGTTTTATTATAAGAATTATGGTTGCTTCATAAAACATGCTTGGGAGAGTTCCCCCCTTTTCAATTTCTTGGAATAGTTTATGTATATGAGGAGAGATGTTATCTCCTCCTCAAAAGTGGTAAAACTCAACAGGGAAACCATTAGGTCCTGGACTTTTCTTCTTTGGTAGACTTTTATTTCTTTAGGAATTTCAATGTCTGTTAATGGGCTGTTTATGAATTCAATATTGACCTGTGTCACTTTAGGAAACTTGTATGTGTCTAGAATTATGTCCATGCCTTCCATACTTTCTTATTAAAAGAGTATTGTTTTTCAAAATGTGATCTTATATTTCAATGGATTTGCATGAGTTTAGTGACGATCGCTCCCTATTCATTGATGATTTTATTGATTTGATTCATTTCTCTCCTTCATTTAGTGAGATTGCCAAGGGGTCTATCAATTTTATTTAATTTTTGAAGAACCAGCTCTTTGTCTCACCAATTTTAATTGATTTTTTTTTCTTCTGTTGTTGTCGTTGTTTTCAATTTCATTAATTTCAGCTCTGATCTTGTTTATTTACTGCCTTCTGCTGGCTTTGGGATTAGTTTGTTCTTCTTTTTGTTGGGATTTGAGGTGGAGCAAGACCTTTTATATTTGGAATTTCTCTTCATTTTTAATGTGGGCACTCTGTGTTACAAATTTTCTCCTTACGAATGCTTTCATGCTGTCCCAGAGATTTTGATATGTTGTGTCTTCATTCTCATTCTCCTTCAAGAATTTTTTCATTTCTGCTCTCATGTCATCTTAGATCAATTCTTCATTTAAAGGGTATTAATTCAATCTCCAAGAATATGTACGTTTTCTGTTATGATTTTTGTGGTTGATTGCTAGGCTCATGGCAATATGGTCTGATAGGATACATGGGGGAATGGCTACTTTTATATATTTGTTATGATTTCCTGTATGAAACAAAATATGGTCTATTTTGGAGAAGGATCCATGTGCTGCTGAGAAAAAAGTATATGCTGTGATTTGGGATGGAATATTCTATATGTCTGTTAAGTCCATTTGATTTATGGAGTTTTTAGGCTGGAGATTTCTTTGTTGACTTTTTAAAATTTTTTTGATCGTTTTATTGGTGACAGAGGAGTGCTGAAGTCACCTGGTATTATTGTATTGAGGTCTACAAGTGGTTTTTTGTCATGAAGTCATTTATTCACATCATCAGGAGCACTATTATTTAGAGAGTATATACTTACTATGATTCCCTTTATTACTAAGTAGTGACCTTCTTTATCTCTTCTGATTAGTGGATGTTTTAAATCTAATTTGCTGGATGTAAGTACTGCAACACAGGCTTGCTTTCTTGGGCCATACACATGGTAGATTTTTTTCCCATCCTTTCAACCTTACTTGTGGATGTCATTGATTATTAGGTGGGTATCTTCTAAGCAGCATATTGTTGGATATTGTTTTTTGATCCAGTCTTCTAATCGTCGTCTTTTGAGCAGTGCATTTATACTGCTCACATTCAGGGTAGCAAAACAAGTGTGTATGTGATTCATAATCATTGTGTATTATTAGTAAATTCTGTTCCGTCTTGGTTGGGTATGATAGGACATAACTTTACTAAATGTCCTCTGATGGTGGGTTTTGTGTATTTATTACTTTATCTATCTTGAGAGTATCTTTGAGGATTCTTTGTAGGGCATTTTTGTGTGTGTGTGTTTTTTTTTTTTTTTTTTTTTTTTTTTTTTTTTTTTTTTTTTTTTTTTTTTTTTTTTTTTTTTTTTTTTTTTTTTTTTTTTGTTCATGAATGCTACTAATTTGATCTTATCATGAAAAGTTCTTCTTTCCCCCTTAAGAATGAAGCTGACATTTGCCAGGTATACTATACTAGGCTGCATGTTTTGCTCAAACGATGAAAGATTTCTTTCCATGATCTTTTTGTCTCCAGAGTCAAGGCTGAAAAGGCAGAGGTAATTCTTATTGGTTTGTCTCTGACTGTGATTTGGTATTTCTCTCTTGCTGCTTTTATATACTTTCATTGATATCCCTGTTGTACATTTTGAATATGATGTGTCTTGGTGAGTTTCTCATTTGATTAGGCCTATTGAGTGTCCTGCAAGCTTCCTGGATCAGCATATCTGACTCTACTTTTATACGGGAAAAATTTTCTTTAACAAATTCCTTGAGGAAACAAACCATTCATTTGTGTTTCAATTTCTTCTTCTATCCCAATTACTCTATCATATTGTTTCTTCTCATTTCAACCCAGACATTTTAAAAATTCTGATCATATTCTTTAATTTTCTTTTTTGTCATCCGTTCACTCAAGGTTGCTCTGACTGTCATTATCAGAAGTTCTTTCTTCAGTAGCTGAGGTTTATTTTCTACAGAAGTTAATATATTTTTAAATTCTTCCATGTTTCCTTTCATGTCATTAACTGCACATTTTAGCTTTGTAACTACCGTTTAAGCATGTGGCACGTTGCTGTGCCACATGGAGCCCCCTAAGGAACAGACCCTGTGACTCATTCCAATTGGAGAGTTTCCATTAAAGTTGAAGAAATACCAAATTTTTAAAAATTGCCCTTAAGGTTTTCCTAATTCTTTGCAGCTGTAAAGTACACATACAAACTTACCCATTTCATTTCTAATCCCTCAGTTGCATTATGTAGACCCATAAAGTTGTTTAGCAAACACTGACACTTGTGAAATGGAAGCCTGCTATCCTTAGATAATATGCACACTTTTCCTCCTGTCTATGTGGTTTCACATGCTTAGTACCTCCTGATATTCGACTCATGCTCACTTCCATTTGTGATTGGTTTCTTTCCCTTGCACATAGTCTTCAAGGCCACTCATGTGGCAACATTTGTCAGAATGCCTTCTTTTTTACACAGATTAATATTCCAACATGTGCATTCACATTATTTGTCTATCTGGCCCTGATGGCCAGATTGCCTTGTACCAGCTGCTCCACAGCTTCTGCTGTAAATGTGGTCATGGATGGATGTGGTTCAGGCCTTGCCCTCCACTCTTTGGGGGTGAAACCAGAAGTAGAATTGCTGGCTTTTGTGATTATTCCAAGGATCATTTTGGTCGGGCACCCTACTATTTTCCATGCTGAATGTTATTTTTTGTTACCGAGCACTGAATGGCTGACGGGTGGAGGCCTTGATTTTATGTACCTATTTTGTTTCTAATTAATCTTTACAAAAGATTCATTTATCTATTTTAATCTTATAACACTTCTCTCAAATTTGCTTAGGGCTGCCATAAGTTGCTGAGGATGGCTTTGAACTTGGGAGACTCCTGCATCTGCCTTTTGACTTGCTGGCCGATTAAAGGTGAGCAGCCATATGTTCGGCTATTCATGTACTTGGTGCTCAATTGTTAGGTTAAAATCTGTTTGTGCTTCAATGTCTTTTTGTTGTAGTGAACCTTTTAAATCTAACCACTTTCTTATCCACTCTGACTCCTCCTTCCTCTCTTTGTTTTATTATAGGCCTCTCTCATCGTCTTTACTACTGCTAACCTGGATTTGCATTAGTTACTACAAGCATGGAGTGTCTATTTCCACCTCTCGCTCTTCTATCTGTCTTTAGATGCTGTGTTCTGATTCTTGTCCTGTGGTTCACAGATTCCTGATGTTGCCTGTTCTTCCCAAATCCCTCTCAACAATGATGGTTCAGGAGAAATCAAGCCTTAACTCTTCCATGTGGAGGTAAGGGCTCCATGAGTGAGGAAACTTATCCATCTGTCAATGGAAAGGCTTCTACCTTTGTGTGCTCCCTGGGGAAATGTTGCTGGAATACCACATCTTCCTTAGTGGGCTTGAATCATTCCACACACTGGTCACATGGATGGTCTTCTCTAAAGCATCCCAGACATACATATGTTGCTCTGATCAATTGGAAGTGGCACCAGGTTCAGTGTGGTGATTCAACCAATATCTAAACCCAAGAGTTCCTAATGCATATGAGAATGGAGTTACACTGAACAGATTCTAGAAAGACAGGGCTCTCTCACTTCCCTGGAATGCACACTATGCAAGTTTTGCCCTGCCATAATCTGGGCCCTGGAGGGAAAATGGCATTTTTTAGTGAATATCTTTGGTTACAAATGACCTTAAGGTTTCCCAGATGGCTGTGTCCCTTAAAAGACCTTGATAATGTTCCTCAAGATGGTCAAAGACTAAAATATGAAACGTGAAACTCAAATGCTCAGAAGAGAACATAGGGGAAACACTTCAAGACAGTGGTCTAGGCAATGCTTTCCTAGACACGGTTTCAAAATTTTGAGAAGCAAAAGTAAAAGGTGTCAAATGGCTTTGCATGAAGTTAAAGTTGCACAGAAAAGGAAACAACCAAGAAGGAGACATCCTGCAAGACTGGAGACAGCATTGGTTATAAATTCATATGTGTAGGCTGAATTTTATCCATTACACAGAAGGAAACTTAAAATCACATTGAGAAATGATTGGGATAGTGTCTCATCAAAAGAATCACTTCAAATGGTGGAGAGTTTGAATGCAACTCCTGTGAGTCAATCCAGGAAGGCTGCGATGAAATGACTGAGTAACTAGACACTTACTTCAATCAGTGAGTCAATCCCCAGATGGGGTTAAATGGTAACTTAAGGCTGATAGGTTGTGACAGGAGGAGGTAGGTTTTGGAAGTGTTCTATGGGGATATATATTTTTAGGTGGCTTGGAGATTTGGTCTCTGCTTTCTGGATGCATGCCTTGTGGCATGCTGCTCTGACTCAAATTGAGCCCCAAGGAATCAAGCCACAATCTGTGAACTGGGACCTCTGAAACCATGACTCCCTAATCAACTGTTTCCTCCAAAAACTGTTCATGTCAGTTCTTGCATCACATCAGTGGAAATCTGACTAATTCAGTGGCCAAGGAATGTATGAAAAAATATTCAGTATCATTAGTAATCAGGATGACAGTGGCCTATAATACCAGCAACTCAGGAACTTTTGTTCCAAGCTAGCCTCAGCAAATTGGCAGACACTGTCTCAGCAATAATATTTGAAGTGGCCTGGAGATATGGATCTGGGCTATAGTCCATGTCTAACTTTATGCTAAAGATGAGAAGAGATTCCTTCCCACACCAGTTTGGAGGGTTGCTATAAAGAAATTGCTGGAGGGTCCCTGCAGTAAGGATGAGCAAACATTATAGGGGACAATGTAGTTAGTACACCATCATGAAACAGAGTGTGAAGGCTCCTTGGGAAACTAATGTATGACATGTCCAGAAATACGTCCAGGGGAAATCAGCATAGCAAAGGGCACCTGCATGCCCTTGTTTATCATAAGGCTGTTCATAACAGCAGAGGTTTCAAATAAATCCAGCTGCTCTTCAAAAGTTCATGGAGGAGTGTTCAGCTACAAAGAGGAAGCAGCCCTGCCACTTGCAACAAAAGGATAAAACTGGAGGATATCAAGTTAAAGTGCAATAAGTCACAGAGAATGACAAATACCACTCGGTCTCTGTCTTGTGTTGAAGACAAGAATAGTGGATCTAGATGTCAAATAGTGGTTACTGCAGACTGAAAGGGTGTACCTGGAGGCAGAAACGAATGCTGTGTTTCACCAAGCTGGCTGTAGGAAACAGTGGAAATATAATTTAAGAATTGCTAACTTAGTACAACTGTTGGAATTCTCTGGAGGCTGCAGTGCATAAGCAACCTCTGTGCCTGTTTGGAATGAAGATGAGAGGCTTTGAGAATGTCTACAAGGTCTACTAGGCCTTGATTTACACCTGACCACCTCTTCAGGGGTACTTCATATATTGTACCTAGTGTTAGGGTCACTCATCCCTGAAACCTCATGTACACAGACTCTATGCCTCCTGTATTCCCAGTACACATGCCCTCCATCTAACTGTCTCCAAACTATCCTTCAATGCTCACTTCAGAAGGATACATCAAAGAAGTCTTCCCTGTGTGCCCTCTGCACTGCTCCACAGTATTTGATATATCAGACACTCCTTCAACCCCACATTTCACTCTAATTTTTCTTTGTAGTATCTATCAGAGTCTATATTACTATTATTAATTGGGTTCCAGTAATTATGGGCCCTTTGTCACCCAAGGGCTCACATGTGGGAAACTTGGTGTCCAGTGTAGTCATGTTCAATGGTGGTATGGTCTTTAACAGGCAGGTCCTGAGAGGAAGTCTACCCAACAAGATGCTGGTAGTCTAAGGAATAATTTAGGACCCTGGCTCCAAGCACTCTGGCCACTTCTCTTAAGAGGGCTCTTGTACAAGGTCAGGCATGGCCTCTTTCAATGGCTGCACCGTGTCACCATGTAGTCGCTCACACATGCTTCTGTTCTGACACCAACCTCCCAGGTTTGACACAGCCAAGAGGGGCCTCACCAGAGGCTAAACTATGAGACCTCCTATAATTGACTTTCAGCCTCTAGAAAAGTGACCTAAAGTAACCACATTCATTGATAAATTTCTGAGACTGAGGCATTTTTATGTGGACAAGAACAGAACAGACTCATATTCTGGTTACATATTGATTTGTAGAGTGGGTATATATTATCACTGGGGGCAAAATCAATAAAAGATTGATGAACTCTCCATATTACTTCTTATATCTGTGTTTGATTCAACAGTTACCTCATAAAAATTTTTAAATGCTCAAAAGGTGGAGGGAGGCCAATTAAACAGGTATGCCACTTTGTCAGTTATGGCATGAGCCTTGGAATCATGACATTCTAATGCTAGTTACCCTGACTACTGTAGAATCCCAGACTTCAGGGCTCAGTCTATAGGGATCTGACAAGTGTTACAGATGTGGTGTCTTTACAGGACCCAATAGTGAAAAAGACAGAGGCTAATAGACAACAGGTAGATCTCTACTCGACGCACCCCTGCGCAAGGTAGTCATCAGCACCCTGCTCAATCATCCAAACAGACTGTTGGTCCCAGAAGTAGTCTATTATTTGGCTAAGTAGAAAATCTGATTCTCTACTGGAGCCCAGATTTCCCACACAGCTGCTGGTGTTCACAGTGCCTGGCAAGGCCAAGCTGTCAAGTGTTGGTTGGGTGTTCCTGGGGACCCTCTAGGGGTTTCTGTGCCCTACTTAGGAGAAGAAATTCTAAAAGCTAATACTCTGGGTCCAGTGTCTTAACCAACATGAATACAGTTCTGATAAAGTATGACAGTAGTCAACCCCATGTGTAAGGACTGCTTTTGGATGTTTCCAGAATTAAGTGGTCTTTTCTTTTTTGTCTGTCTCTCTCCCCATTTTTCTTTTTGCTTGTCTCTTTCTTATTTTCCCCTGTCTTTATTATTGTACCAGAATTTGCACCTAGGGAAATGTAACCATAAAGCCACAAGCCACATCCCTGCCCTTACTTTTATAATGATGTTTTCTTCTTTCTTTTTTTTTCAGATTGTGTATTCCTTAGTTGCTCTGGGCATTGTTATGTTACTGAGGCTGGCTTTGAATTTGTACTCCTGCTGCCTCAGCCTCCCTTGATGCTGGGATTACAGGCAGTTGTCACAATGCGTGGTTCCTGCAATCTTGTTTAGAAGGTTATTTCCAGAATCTGGTTGTTGATTTACAGATGATGGGAATAAACTTTCTAGAGCACGCATTTGCAAGAATGCTATGAGGATGTGAAGACAAATTATATGTTCTTCCCAGTACTTCTTACATCTTATATCACTGTCTGGGGAATCAGCAGGCTTGTGATTCTTCTTCTTTTTAAATATCTAATGAGCAAACACTATCACATATATGTGAGTCTCCCCAAAACATATCTTAAGTAGAATAAATATTCATTAGAGAATTATAAGTACACGTTGCACATATATATGACACCAGAATATGAGGAACATTCAAGCTTATTTTCCCTTCAGAAATGCAATGCAAAAGTTGTCCAGTAGCAAGTTCTTACAGGGAAAACAAATTCAGGGTTCCTGTGGCATCCTAATTTAGACACCATTCTCCTTCTCATTCCCCAGTGCAAAAAAGCTTTCTGATTCCCAGAGGTCATGCAATTGTGTCAAACACTAGTTTAAAGGTCAATAGCATCTGTATTGTCTGCACAATCTTTTGCAACATGCCATGATCATAGTTTGTGTTGGATCTTTGGGATTCATTCTGCCAACCACAGCCTTCCTCCAAGTCCCTTCTGATCATTACACCAAAATGATTTTTGTGGTCCCAAGGGACCTCCATGTTGTAAAGCATCATGGTCACCTATAGCACATCACATGCATTTTGCCTTTCTGGAGCAACAGCCATGGTGATGTTCTCTTCAGGGGATTCTTTTCCCCTGGCCTTTTACTCTCCTCTGAGGCCTTGTGCTGTGCTTGCTGCTTCTTCTCCCCATCTGTGAGAGCTGGCATACCCAGGACTCTTCTCTTCATTTTCTTCTCCATCTCACTTCTTATGGGCCCTCATTTCTTCTTTTAGCATTTAGAATTTCTTCTGTTACCTTTCAGAAATCTAACATAATGATCTTTAGAGCTACAGTCCCCCGTTTGGTGATTTAAGGGTATAATAGCATGTGTCACCCTTGAAATGTGATAACAAACCCATTGTCATAATCCACCTCTGAATACTCTATGGTCCTTGCTATGGAGCAGGGATAGCCTGCTCCTGGACATGGAAGCGTATGTGGGAAAAACATTGCTACTGGAGAACATCAGAGAAAGCCTGTTAATCAACGAACCGGTGAAACTCTGGAGAGGATGGTGAAGAAAAAAGCAGCACCTTTTTCTCTTCAGGGAATGTCTCATCATGTGTAACACCTCGTATGTATGCATGGTCACTACAAGCATACCAAAGTACATGCTGACTGACCTTACCTGGGGTCACATGTAGAAGGCATTTTCATTTGTTGATGCAAAAATTTGAGTCCTCTATTTGTTCACCAAGAATTCATGAAGTTCCTGCTCCATGCTGT
>PVKS010028565.1:0-26321 GCA_004027875.1 Aplodontia rufa
GCCAGGACTTGTTCAACTGTCCGAATTTACCTGAGTTACAAGTTCTACTAACACAGGCCTCATTTAGGATAAATCCCACAGGATATCAGATGTGGTGTCTGGTGTATAAAAATAGCTGTCATTATTCATTGTGGATTTATTTCGTGCCAGACATCATTGTTAATGCTAGTGCACATGTAAATTATTAAAACTCACGATAGCCCAGTATGGCAGGAGCATGTTAGAGCCGACGAGGAAATTGAAGCTCAGAGAGATTACTTGCTCCACATCATAAAGATACCTGTGGTGGAGGCTTTAGCAGGACAGTCTGGCTCCAGAATCCAGGTTCCTAACAATTATGGTGTAATTGCTGCTCCACAAAATCAGTATTAAGTATAAAGCTACACTATAAGAATTCATGCCTCACAATCTGTTTTTCTGTTTGCTATTAGGATTCTGCTAGGTCCCTGATCAATAGATCTTATAACATATGTAACAATAATCAAAGATGGTTCTGCTATAACAGCTGGGCCACTCCCAAGTCTGGGGTCTCCTGCTTGATTCTGGTTGTCAGCTGGGACCTCAGCTTTTGGAGGGGCTGCTTGGCTCCATTACAACCTGGCAGCTGCATTCAGAGGGCATGAACCCTAGAGAAGAGAGACAGGGACCAGCTCTGCTACCTTTGAGGACTCAGCCTTGAGATTTAAACTGTCACTTTCACATGGTCCCAAGCCCAGCAGATGCAAAGGGAGTGTCAGTGATACCCTGTTAGAAGCACTTACAGGATGTGATGATATTGACATAGCTATGTTTGAGAAATTTGATCTGCTATTCTCTGTGAGGTGATACTGTGCTTCTTAAAAATAAAAGCATTTGCTATGTACAAGTAAGGGTGTTTTGAAATTTTAAAATAGAGAATACATTTGTGTAGCTTGAAAGTCAAACAGACAAAAAAGTGTGTGTGTGTGTATGTGTGTGTGTGTGTGTGTGTGTGTGTGTGTGGTGTGTAGATAGAAATGTAGAGAAAAATTTCTCTCCTTCCCCAAACTCCAGCTCTCTAGTTCCCTTCTGTGAGGGCAACTTTTGCCATCAGGTATATCTTTCCGGAGATACTTTTTGCTTCTATAAGCAAATATAGTCCATATGCGTAGACCTCTCCTCCAACCATCCTAGCAAGTTGTAGATCCCCCTTCCAGTACTTTGCTCTTTCACTGAAAATTAGAAGTCATTATCTGTCATACCTACATATCGTCTATCTATATCTATCCATCCACCCTCAGCCTTTTAAAAGCTATTTCCTATTTCAATGCAGAGTTATATCACTGTTCTGTAACCAGTGTCTTATTAATAAATATTTAAGGTAGTTTCAAAAAAAGTGCTATTACAAACGAGAATGCAAAAAACAACCTCCTACTTCTGTCATGTGACATGTGTGAGTATATTTATAGGATCCATTTCCTGGAAGTGGAATTTACAGACTGACAACTGTATGCATGGGCATCTTTGTCCAATTTTGCCAAATCTCAGCACTGATTCTGACCGTGTCTGTTTGGTGACCGAACACAGAGTTATCAGACTTACAGTCTTTGTCAAGTTGCTGGGTAAAAAAAAAGTGGCTTAAATAGCATGCATTTCTCTCTTATGAATGATGTTGAGAATTTGTGTTAAGAAACAATTATAGTGGCTGGAGCGGTGGCTCAGTGGTGAAGGTGCTCGCTTGGCAGGCGCGAGGATGTGGGTTCGAACCCCAGCACCACGTACACAATGAAGTGTCAGAGCAAAGAAAGCCACTTGAAAAACTAAATAAGATTGATTCTCTCTCTCTCTCTCTCTCTCTCTCAGTGTCCTTCCCTCTCTTTAAAAAAATAAGACAATTATATACCTTTTTCCTGGAACTATCTATTCATTTATATTGTTTGCCCTCTAAAAAGTGCTTTGGCAGTCATAAGCTTCATTTTTATCATCATCATCATCATCAATTATTTGGCTTCTTTGCAAGGAAGTTAGTCTGACCCACTGACAAACACCTGCAACATCGGTCCTGAAGCATCTCCAGGGCAGAGGTCAGAGGCAAGGACAGAGTTGGACCTATGATGGGCAGGACATCAGCATGGGAAAAAAGATCATTTAAGTTTTCATGTTTTAAATTCATTTTAGGATTCAAGTGGAAAAAGGCCTCTGAGTGAACCACTCACTCAGAGTAGTATGAGAGAGGGATTTTATTCATTTTCAATAACTTAAATAAAAAAGTGTTCAAGTACATGTCATGTATTCAAAGGAGGAAGACATGAAATGCCAATGTAGATAAACTTCCAAACTCTAAATGTTGTCTTTAGGGAAGAACAAGATGACTTGACAGTTCCTCCCTTTGTTGACCACTTCAGATCAAAGCAGAAGTGAATTTTACAGAGGGGTGGATTGTCTGTTGAACCATTGTTTTAGGTACAATTGCTGGATTGAAAATATTGTGGTAAAAATACCTGAGTGAAAGGCGATTCTTCTGGTTCTATTGTAAGCACATGTATATACTTACAGCAGAAAAAATTGTGTGTGTGTGTGTGTGTGTGTGTGTGTGTGTGTATGTAGGATTCTCTGGGTTTCTGATCACCAGCTAAAAATCTAGTTGGGAATGGGCATCCAGTTTGGGGGTTCTTTGTGGCAGTGAGCCAGAAACTGGGGAGGGAAGAGGCAATGGAGGAATATCCCCAAAAGTGGTTCTTACCTTGCCAGGCTGTGAGGCAACAGCTTTGGATGTGGCCAGCTTTGGATTTTTCCATGCTACTTGGGACTGTAGGACAGGCCAGGAAGTGGGACTCCGAGGCAAATATAAAGAGAGAAAAAAAGAGCATTTTCCCACTATCTTGGGCCTTTCCGGGAGGCCTTATAAATAGTTAGCTGAGTGACTGAACGCCCTCCCTCTTCCTTCTCTGCCATGATTTGGGGAAGTGCTCACAAGGCAGAGAAAGACCCAGATAAGTCCCCAACTGGGTTGCACTTGTCTGTGTTTGTCTGTTTTATAATCTTCCTGCTGCAGCTGCCTTGGGAGTGAGTAGTCAAACTCACTTTATATATCTTAGACTCCAAACACAGAAGCAGCACGGGTTTTACTAGTTGAGCAGCGTGCATAACACGAGTCTGAACCCTTTGATACAAAAGAGTGTTGATTTTACGCCCCTGCACTAGGAAGTCATTACCTGTAATCTAGACATGTAGGCAAAATGAAAAATCTCAGCTGACTCATTGTTAACCTCCAGGCTCCCACGGAGGAATTAAAGTGCAAACATTTTCTGCACACCATGGAACACAACATTCCTTTTGTGCAACGAGAACACAGATATGAGAGAGAAGAGGGTCAGTTCTAGGGACAGCACTGGTGGGGCAGGCCTTCCAAGGCTCCCTTGCTCAGCGCTTCCCCCTTTTTCACTTGTAACTCCCCAGCCAGCTGCAGCTGAGTTGGCAGTTTTTGAAGCTCACACCTTTACTTCCACCACTGTGGGGGTTACATAAGGATCCTTTGAAACCCAAGAACCTTCCAAATGCCAACTTTGAGTGTTAGAACTTAGATCCTCATAGTTTTTTTGTTTTGTTTTGTTTTGTTTTTTTGAGAAAGAGAGACAGAGGGACAGTGAGCAGGAGAAAGACAGAATCAAGTTTATTTAGTTTTTCATGTGGCTTTCGTTGCTCTGAGACTTTGTTGTATATATGTGGTGCTGGGGTTTGAACCCATATCCTCGTGCATGCCAGGCAAGCACTGTAACCGCCCAGCCACCCCTCCAGCCCCCTCTGATAGCTCTTGAAAGAGTGTGTGGGCAGAGTGGACCTTTAGACAAAGTGGGCTGCTTCCAGATGGGGACAGTCCCTGCTGGCATGGATTAGTCAGGGTGAAAGAGTAGAAGGAGCCTAGGAATGTTTTGAAACAACATCGAATGTCACTTCTGTGTAACGTAGATGTTTGATTCTTCTCCTCTTCAGCTCTGCACCACAAAGACCAATCCAGATGTGTTGAGACTTCTTCCCAAGTTCCCAGCAAGACTGATAATTTCTTCTTGTCAATAGTGATTTTTTGAATACCTCCAAACTGTGTTTTCATGTGTCAAGTTCTGTAGCTTGAAAATCAAATAAGAAGGAGAAAGGACCAAGCTGTTCTATCAACTGGAGGGGAGAAAGACCACATCCAAGGCCAAAGGAGGGTGTGGTCTTACTCTATTGGGACTGCTACCAAAATACCACACAGGGGTTAGCTTGCACAACTGAAAACAATATTCTTTTGTTCTTTGAGGTAGGGTCTCACTGTTACCCAGGCTGTGTGGACCTCCTGGGTTCAAGTCATCCTCCTGCTTCAGCCTCCTGAGAAGGTGGGATACAGAAGCTCACTACCAGCCATGTCTGCATGACAACAGAAATATCTTTCTCAAAGTTGTGGAGGCTGGGAAGTCAGAGATCAAGGCTCCAGCAGATTTAGTATCTGGTAAGGGTTCCCGGTTCATCGATGGCCATCTGCTCAGTGTGTCCTCATGCGGCCTTTCCTTGGTGCATGCTCATGAAAGAGATTTCTCTCTTCTTCTTGTGAGCGGGCTAAACCCTCCAGGGCCTAAACTTAATTACCTCCCAAAGGCCCACCTCCCAATTCTATCACACTGGGAGCCAAGACTTCTGAATGTGCATTTTGGGGATACAAATATTCAGCCCAGGATAGCAGGCTCTGGAAATTCAGTTAATTGTGACAAGCTCCCTTGGTTTCCTAGGAGGAGTCAGGATAGAGCGCAAGCTCCTCATACCTGCTCCCAAGCTGGCCTGGGAGAGGCACAGCAGCCATGGTTGAAGGGTGTAAGCACAGACATCTGAGAACAAATTCACAGGGTCTGGCCAGTTCAGTAGCCTGTGGAGAGGCAGCCAAGAGTTCCTTTGAGGAAGAGGTCAGGAGGGAACCTGGGTTCAAATGAGATGGCTGCAGTATGAGGGACTTGGCAACTAAGGGCAATAGCAAGGTCCATGACATTCTGACCTGGGTACTTGGAGGCTAAGGTCAGGCTGCTTAACTTCGCCAAGCCTCAGCTTCCTTACCTATACCTATTCATAGAGCTGGTGCGAGAATTACCTGAGTTGTACATCTCAAGTGGTGAGATCAACGCACTCGTACACAGTATGTGCTCGGTAAAAGCTGGTGGTTAGAAACATCACTTGCAAACACTGTTCCAAAGACCAGGTGGTGAGGTGAGTCCTCTGGGGTCGATGGAGCAGGACCCCTGTGACTAAGAGGCCAAGAGACACTGTGACAAATGTCACAGTGGCCAAATGAAGTGAAATAGTATAACCAGGGCCAGTAAGGACCAAACGACACTTCTAGGGAGCCTCTTTTTGAAACATGTCTACCGGATTTACATCAACTAGACATGGAAGAAATGAGAGAAAAAGAAAAAGAAAAACCACAGTGTAAGTAGCACAGAGGAGAGTAATTACTCAAAACATGCTATTTCTTTTTTTTTTCCCCCAGGGCTGAGGACTGAACTCAGGGCCTTGTGCATGCTAGGCAAGCGCTCTGCCACTGAGCTAAATCCCCAACCCCAAAATATGCTATTTCAAACTAGATGAGGTGAGACAACTTTAGCTGATGAATCAAATATTGTCTATCATCAAAAGGAATGAGGAAAGGTAGAATAAATACATGGAAAATACAGGAAGTTCCTTTTTACAGGTATCTAAGCCATAGAAGGAACTTAAATCTCGCTCAGTGGTGTGAGAAACAGGAAGTCTGATGGTCCATTCTCAGAATGTGGTCTTAAGGTTCACATAAAAAAGGAAGCCATCTTAGGTTGGGAACCAAGTGGTCAGAGATAATTCATTTTCCAGCTGCTTATCAGATATCCCATTACACCCATAGCTCTTTTTTGTATCCACCCCAATTTTACATTAGCCAATCACGCAGATGTACCCCTGAGGTCCTCTAATCAGAGTGAAGGGCAGGGTTGCAGGGTTGCGTCAGGTTGGAGATGCAGGCAGGCGGATAACCTACCCAAGCGTACTTGCCCATCAGATCCCCTCTGTGAGTGCACCTTCTGCAGCAGTCAAGTCTGCATTGCGCATCCACTTTCGGGACCGTGTTGAATTTTCTCACAGCACCTCAGGATTTTTAATAGTTTTATTTCTAACAGTGAATGTGTCTGTCTTTGCTTCATAAAGCAATGGATTGGATATCATGGATGTTTGGTTCCTGCCCATCCATTTGAAGCACAGTTAACATTGTGAAGATTTATTCTAAATTTTTGTTTGTGTATATTTCTAAAAATTATGTAAACTAAAATTTTTGTACTCTTTTTATCTAGCATTGTGCCATGCACATTTTCTTTGCTTTTTTTCTTTTAGACAATCTTCTTATTTTAGAATACTTTTCGGTTTTATAGGAAAGTTGCAAAAGTAGTAGACTGAGTTGCTGTCCCCCCTCCACCCTCTTCCCTAATGTCAGTGCCGCACATGACCATAGCGATCTGAATAAAAATTATGAAATTAATCTTGGTACACTAGTATTAACTAATCTGGGTTTCACAGTTTTCCACTACTGTCGGTTTTCTGCTTCAGAATGCAATCAGTCTACACTGGATTGCCCTCAGTGTTTATCTCTATCTTCCCAATGAGAAAATAAAGAAAGAGGGGGCAAGGAATTGAGTCACTTACCCAAGTTCATAAAACTTAGAGATGAGGCTAAAATTACTGCAAGAGTGATCATAACCTCTTTCTTCACTTTCCGAGAACCCCTGCATTTCAGGTGTGATGTAGGCCCATGCACATTTTCCTAGGAATTACACAGCAATAAAAACTTATTTACAAATCATTTTAATGCCTATACAATATGCTATCATGAGTTAAAATGAATTTATTAAATCTTTTCCTGTTAAAATTTATTAAACCATTTCTCTAAATATTGGTCATTGACATTTTTTTCATTTTATAGTTTTTCACTACAATGAATGACACTGTAATAAACTCCTTTCACCTAAATGATTTGACATATCATATTCTGGACTTTTAGAATTGAAGCTAGCAAGTCTTAAGATATTAACTTCATATTTTATTTATAAATTATTTTCCAAAATTGTTTAAAACACTTAGAAAAGTATTCGTGCTAGCAGGTAGTAGATGCCATATGTTTGCTATTATGTTATTATTATTACCCAGGGACACAGTGTAGATGATTGCTGTATACAAGGTGAACTTGGCTAAGCTAGACCCTTGCTTTTCAGTCTCTCCCTTCCTCATATGGTTCTGGTTGGGATTGGCCTAAGGACAAATCTGTGCAAGATTTAGAGTGTGGAAATGAAGCCAGAGTTGGGTCCACAGCTCCAGATCATGCCAGATCTCTTCCTCCAGCTTTTCTTGAGTCTAGGCCAGGTTGCTGTGGCATGTTCCCTCTGAAGGGCGCCAGCTTACATAGCAGGTCATCCACGTTACCGGGATTGGAGGTGAAGAAGGCACCGATTCTGGTTTGTTGCTCGTCTTCCACACTTAGGGCCATCTTTTGTTTCCACTTGCCAGGTCTGCTTATGTGAGACCAGCACAAGGGCAGAATCAAACAGGACTTCTCCCCTGGCCCGCAAATGGATAAGTCTGCTGCTCCACAGCGCCCAGGATGACTCTGCTTCACCAATGGAACCCTGGCTGATATTCTGATATCTTATGTCTCTAACTTATTCATTTTTTTCTTTATACCTCTAGCCAAGAGGTATACTCTCATATGTATGTTCTGCACATTTCTTGACAGGATCTTTCTTTGCTATTTTATATCTGTTGACATCAGGAAGGGGATTCTTTATTTCCTTATCATGTCTCCCAATAAGTAAACTTACAGAAATCGTTGAGTTTTACAGGTCTTCTATTGTATCTGGTCACTGACCATGCTCTTGTTGGTTCTAGAAATTATTTTCTTCAGGGAAGGGGATCAAATCCTGGGCCTTGTACATGCTAGGCAAGTGGAACCCTGAGTTACTTCCCCAGCCTGGTTCTAGAAATTGTTTCAGGCACTCTTCACACCCCTTAGGAAAGGAGGAAGTGCTGGAACCCCTTCTCTTCCTTAGGCATGTCTCAGGCTGTCCCATAATAACCCCTTTCCCTCCAGTTGTTCCTTCCTTTCTTCCCTGATAGCACTGGTTCCAGGAACTGTCTTCCCCTTCTTGTTTCTCCAGCGAAACCTTCACGCTTTTCTTAGCTGTCCTTTGCAACATGGTGTTGGTGAAACTCAATATCACACTTCTTCTTTTTTTTTCTTTTTTAGAGAGGGGGCAGTGAGAGAGAAAGAGAGAATTAATTTTATTCAGTTTTCAAGTGGCTTTTGTTGCTTAGAGACTTCGTTTTGTACGTGGTGCTGGGGTTTGAACTTGCGAACTCCCGCATGCCAGGCAAGCGCTGTAACCGCTGAGCCACCTCTCCAGCCCTATAGTATTACACTTCTGAGAAATAAAAAGAAAGCAGTTGCTCTCCAGACTCCCAATTTCTCCCAGTTTTACCCCAGCCCTTGTGATGGGTCAACCGCTCCAGCCCACATAATAAAGCTCTTAGTGTTTCCTCTCAGCCTGTGATAATCAGATCAAATTGCAGACTTGAAATGCAAATGACCCAGAATCTGAATGAACTTGCCCCTGGTGAAATTTCAGCCCCACAGAAAATTGGGTCTGGCTTCACTCTGAAAACCCAGCAGTGAGCCAACAGAAGCTAAGAAAGCTGGAAGAGTGGACCAAGATTAAATAACCAAATCATAAACACTTAAGGAAAAGAATAATTTCTGCAGTCCATGAGACTATTAAAAATGCGGTTCTTAATAACCAGAACAGAACATCAATGCTCATATGAAAAGGACTATTCTTCATCCACAGCTCTTAGCTGAATCACTGGTATTTAACACACAACACAAATCATACTTTAAAACGCTGTAAGTGAATTAAATAACAAAGAATGAATAAATAGTTCTGCTAAATGAAAATACTGTGCTTCCACTAAAATAGATGGAAGCAAAAGGCTTTCTGTTCGCTGGAATGTTGAGCCAAATCATGCCCACCATTTGTTATTGTATGGGCTGCAGTCTACGAATGTCTTTATATTATTAAATTGCTGAAAAAAATCAAATGAATAATATTTTATATATATGAAAATTATGTGAAATTCAAATTTCAGAGGCCGTAAATAGAGCTTTATTAGAACACAGGCACACTCATTTGAGTACACCTCATATATGTCTTTTTTCACATTCCAAGTTGAGTAGTTACAACAGTGTGGCCTAAATACTTACTGCCTTCTCTCAACAGAGGAAGTTAAGGGTCTCTGGGTAAACCAGAATTCCTTAACCCAGTCTTGGCACTGCTGATAATTTGTATGACCCTATCCACCCCAACCCCTTTTGCCCTTATCAAAAATGCCCTCAGATATTGCTTTCTTCTAGGGAGAAAAATCCTGATGATTTAGGGTCATTCAAGTTAAGAAAAGAGAGGGAGGGGAGAAGAGAGGAGAAGAATGGAGCAGGGAGAAGAGGGAAGAAGAGGAGGGGAGACTAGGGAAAGGGGAAAGGACCCTTGTTTTCTGAATTTTATAAATACCATTTTTAATTCTAAAACTCCCCAGGCACACTATGTCTAATCACATCAAGAAATAAAGCCCACATGGATTCTAGGTATAAGGGAGTTGCTTCCCATTCTCAAGACATCAGCCTTATTAACAGCTGCATTAGGCAAAAGCAGAACTTCCTACTTGCAAAGATTTAATATGTAAATTCTCTGACAGACTCCCAGTGCTATCCTAAGGAGGCTATCCTTCATATTGTTAAGAGACCCAGGCCTTATTTCTGTAGGCTTCAGGAAGCTCTATGCTGAAAGCAGATTTCCTCAGTGGGTGGAGGATTCACCCCAGTGGAGAGCCTTTCCCACTCAGAGTTCTTTTTGCATTGACCTTGTAGAAACTCTCCTGGCTTCGTCTTCCTGACACTGTATTTGCTAGTGATGCGGGGGTTTTGAGGTCAGGCCGGATTCTCTGCTCCCACTGGTGAATGGTGTCTGGGCTAGCTGCAGATTTGGCAGGCAAAGTAGCCCATTTCTAGTATTTGCAGCTATTTCCAGTTAAAACTGGGAATTTATTGCTAGCAGCTCCCCAGGTAAGAGCTAGGATTTTCCCCTCTACTACTGAGCGGTGCATTGCAGCTTTGTGTGGAAACTCACCCAAGGAATTGGGCACCAATCTTCTTCTGGGTGTTTGTTTCACGAATTTGAAGAATAAAATCCATGGACAACAACGGAAGGGAAGAGTAAAAGGAATAGGATCTATTTGAAGAAGGAGAGCAGAGTCTCTGCAAGGCGGAGGGGTACCTGGAAGCAGGATATTGTCTTAACGTGTGTCAGGCCGGGGTTTATATTGGTTTGGGTATGAGTCTTGATTAAGATTCATGTAAAGCAGGCACTGAGAAAAGTTCCAACATCATTGATTAAATTCTATGTAAACCAGGCATTGACACTGAGCACCAAAACCATTGGTTAAAATCTATGCAAAACGGGTGGCAAACCTTTCCTAGCTCCCATCTGTGTCCACCCCAAATTCCAAGTTTACCAGCCTCTGGGACAAAGGAGTTGCTCTCAGTAGTGAGCATCATGATTTTCGCATTTGAAAGCCCTCAGCACGCCTGTTAATCCTCTGTACCCACTAGCTTCTCTGAATGAGTGAATGGGGCCCTTGGTCCTGACTACTTAGCCATTTTACTCTCTCCTAAACTGTCTCACTATGACCCCAAAGAGTGGCATCCTCCCTGTCTCTAGGAGTCCCAGCTTGCATCTAGGCTCAGTCAGACAAATCTGTTGTTTCTGGAAGTTGTGAGGTGGGCTCAGTAGCCCACAGTGGTCTTCCTGGGGACAAAGAACCTCCAGAGGGAGAGTTCAGTTGAGGGAAACAGGAGCTAGACACAGCGCCTTAGCCCAGAACACTTGAAGGAAATACTCTGAGTTCAGTAAGCTGTTTGTCATGCGCACATGTCTCCAGGCCCAAACCCAACTAGTCTAGGATTCATGTCACTAAAATATGCTAGAAGAGCAATTTCCCGCAAACACATAAGTCATCCAGTGTTTGTCTACCTAAATAATAAATATTAATACCTGAAAAATATGCAGTTTTCTGTTTTGATTTTCATCAAGTTAAAAATATAATTCTTATGGGACTATAGTGAGCATGTGTCAATTATTCATCTGATTCAGTAATGAAGGAGCCAACTAGATGTGAAGCTTCTTCAAAGAAAAATATATGTTAATGGACATGGAGAATGACCAGAAGCCACTCGCCCAGACAGCAAACCCCTTACTCACTGTTTCACCATCTACAGACTCAGGCCCTCAGTGGAATGCACTGCCTCCGGCCCTTATCAGAGCATCCCCACCTTACTGAGAAGCTCAGTTTAATAGCTACCCCACTAAAAAACCTAGTTTAACCAGAAAAATTCCTTCTGTGTCCTCCCCCACCAATTCAGCCCATAAAAGACCACGTATCCAAAAGCCAAGGGGCCATTTTCCACCTGGAAAGTGTGTCCCTGCAACTGGCAATAAATCTCCTTGATCCGTTGAGATCTGGTTCCTTTCTGCGCCCCGACCCTCTTTTCCAG
Source organism: Aplodontia rufa (assembly GCA_004027875.1). Lineage (NCBI taxonomy): Eukaryota > Metazoa > Chordata > Mammalia > Rodentia > Aplodontiidae > Aplodontia > Aplodontia rufa. The sequence goes on from PVKS010028565.1 coordinate 11,600, forward strand.
CCTCTTTTCCTTTCATGTGTAACTGATACAATTGATCCTCTTTATTCACAGATTTTGTACTTGAGAATGCTCTCCACATTTGCATCTACTTCCTAAGGTATATATGCAACCCTAAAATCAAAGTCACGGCACTTTTGAGGTCCCTTGCAGAGTTCCCACTGACCTGCAGAGGTTACACGGAGAGCAACAAAGCATTTCAGTTCCCTAATACGCGAGTTTGCAACTGGGGTATAGAAAGGAAAGATTCTTCCTCTTTGTTTCAGCTCCCACTAAAGCAAATGTCTCTTTCATGGTCAATTTAGTGCCACAGTTTTTAAACATTTTTGCAGGGTTTTTTGGGGAGAAGGGTGATTTCATTGTTCCAAGTAGCCCCCATGAGCAGTTTGGGGTGCCATCTCTTATTCCTAAGCGCAAGAAGGCTGCGATGGGCCTTAGAAAATGTAAGTGCTCATCCCTGAATTATGGTGCTATTGACCATGAGTTCAAAGTTAATAAATCAACAAGATAAACTATGTAAGGTGTCTTTAAACAGAAATGCATAAAACAAGGTTATCTGTTGGTCACCTGACAGCGATGGTCCAATCAGAAGCCTACCGGAAACTATCCCTGTGTTTCCTCCAGGAGCCATGGTTGGCTACTGGCCAACCCACTTTTCTTGGTGACTTTATAGAATGTAACTATCTGGAATAATGAGTGTCCACATGTTCAGAAAAATAATGGGTGCCGGAAAAAAATTGAAAACCTGGACAAAGTAAATTGGTCATTGACGACATGGAAAATAAAACTTTTATACCAGAAAGAAATCATTTGCTGCTTCTAAAAATTAACGTTTAACTCCCCTGAGTGTAAGACCCAACCAATGGCAAGTCAAAGATATAGCCACCTAGGGTGTAAACTCCTCTTAATAAGACTTGGCAGATAATGTCTTCAGACAAGTTATCTCAACCTTGGCATTTCAGGCCAAATTACTCCTTGTGGTGGGGACGAACCTGTGCACTCTGAGATACACTGCAGCGTTCACAGCCTCCATCCACTTAGTGTGAGTAGCATCTTCTCTCTAAATTAAAAATGAAGTATGACCCCTGGGGAACGAAATTGCCCCTGTTGGAGAAGCACTAGCTCAGTGTGATTGTAAAGGGTTACATGTTAACCTTTCCAAATTCAGGACCATTTTTCTTTAATATACTGAGGTCTTAGTCCATTAGGGCTACGGTAATAAATACCACGAAACACGAAGCTTATGAACAACATGAATTGTTTCTTACAGTTCTGGAGAATGGATAGTTCCAAGATCAAGGTTAATGCCTGGTGAGGGCCCATTCACTGGTTCATGGGTGGTGTCTCCTGGCCTTGTTCTCACATGGCAAGAGGAGGCACTCTTTAATAAGTCACTAATCCCATTCCCGAGAGCCCCATCTTCATGACCTAACCACCTCCCAGGCCTCCACCTCCTAGCATATATTGGATTAAGTTTCTAACATGCATTTTTAGGGGATACGAACATTCAGACCATAGCACTAAAAAAGGCAAAGAAAAGAATCCAAATTATGTAATCAAACGTACAGTGTAGATATGAGATGTCCTCCAAGATCTCATGCGTGAGACAATGCAAGAACATGATTGAAATGGTCAGGTTACGAAGGCCTAAGCCTAATCAGTGGACTGATCCACTGGTATGAACTAACTGGGTGGCTATTTTAAGCAGGTAGGGGGTGCCTGAAGGAGATAGTTCTTTGGGGCTTACATTTTGTCCTTGGTAAGTAGAGGGCATGCTTTTTGGCGCTCGCATTTACATTTTGTCCTTGGTTAACAGAGCTCTCTCTCTGCTTCCTGATTACCATGCCCTGAGCCACTTTCCTCCTCCACACCCTTCCGCCCTGATACTCTGCTTCTCTTAGGCCCGGAGCGATGGAGTTGGCTGACCATGGACTGAACCTCTGAAACCGTGCACCAAAATAAACTTTTCCTCCTCTATGTTGCTCTTGTCAGATATTTTGATCACAGTGATGCAAAAGCTGAAAAATAGATATCATATATCATATATATTCATATAAGTATATATACACATATATTTGATTTTGATATATCTATTCTTATTTTTTCCAGCCTATAGTGGGGGAACAATGTGGAAGCCAGGAATATCAGTCAGCTCCAGGGTCTCAGCCTAGGGTGGGGGAAGGTGAGTGGGGTGGGCAGGTGCCTGAGCAGACACTGGGCTGCTACTGAAGCCAACCTACAGCTGCTCACAGGAGACAACTTCCTACCATCTGTGAGGACAGGAGGGCTGAGATTTATACGGGAGGAGGCCCTGGATGAGCAGGACAGGAGAAGTCCAGTTGGAACCATGTCTCCACCTGTGTACACAAACTGCAAAGCCCTGGGGAATTTGGGGATGCTGACATTACCCAGTGAGGAGTTTTCCCCTGGGTGACTCTGTGAAGGTAGCCTGGCCATTACTGACCAGATCCTAGAGGCAGAAAAGGTCCAATTCCAGCCCCTCTGCTAAATAGATGAAATTCTCTCAGCCTCTGTTTCTCTGTCTGAGAAATGGAGATAACAATACTATCAATCTCAGAGCATCTTTGGGAAAATAAATGAGAGGTGGAAACCCTCCGAGCACTCCTTACATTTTAACCAAATAAGACAGAGCTTGAAACCCATAGTGGACGGAGGCTGACTGCTTAGCTGCCTTGGAAATGTCCCTGATACACTAAATTTGGGGTCTAATGGTGCCTTTACAACAGCAGAAGCTGCTACTTTTATTAATTCACTTTGCAATTAGAAAAGTGATCAATTTTAGCCCTCAGTGTGCAGTTATCTTCTCACCTTTGATTATTTCTAAAGCTCCCAAAAATGTGTGGGACTCAATTTAAAAGAGATCTAAAATAATACATTTCTGCCTTTTTGAGGGATAACAATATGTTGTATTCTATTTGCACTATAACCAATACAGTGTGGTAGATGACCTAAGAGAACTCATATGTGTGCAGAAAATGAGGAATTGGGTCAGCATAAGGTTTGGCCCAACACTAAGCTTAGAGGTTTCCATATGAAACCGTCTACGGTCTTGTGGTTTGTACAGGGAGTGATCCTGTGTGAACATATAATGGGAGTATTTTCTGCTTTCATTTAACCATGTGTCCCCATTTTAAAAGCACCATCCTCTCATTCTCAATCCTTGATAAGTATTTAAATTATATATAGGATATACATATATATACATAGATATATCACTTTCCTTTTCCATTTCAACTCCTTTAAACATAGTGACCATGTTCTTACATGTTTCTGTGAAAATGGCCAGAAAATAACTCAGAAAACAGACATTATTCTTGGATATGCTTAGAGCTTTAGTCACTGAAATGCTAGCCAAACCAAAATGAAGTGCACTTTTGAAGGGCACAGAAGAAAGCATTATATGACATATTCCAGATATTTTGGAGATTTCCCTAACATGCTTTCCAGAAAGCATTCTATTTGAATAAGTACATGGAAACTGGAAAAGTTTCTTTGTTTATAATGTTTGGTAGAAAATATTTCTGATTGGGAACATTTGTTTTAAATATCTTGCTATGTGCAAAATGGTCTTTTTTATTTTTAAGAGTGAGAGAGAGAAAGAGAGAATCCATTTTATTTTATTTTTTTCATATGGGCTTTCTTTGTCTGACACTTAGTTGTTTGCTGGGGTTTCAATCCGGGTCCTCGCTCATGCCAGGCAAGCGCTCCAACTGCTCCAGCCCCAGCATGGTCTTTTGTTTGGGAGAGTTAGAAAGCAGTAATATTTTCTTTTTCAAAGAAGCTTTGCACTTCTTGCTTAAATGTAAAAGTGTTTGCAGAAGAGCTGATGAGGCAGAGTGCAGCCCTGAGGTCCAGGGCAGATGGAAGACTGCTGAAGCCCGCCATGTGTCCCTTCCCTCGTACCATCAAGACACCTGTGTATGTTGGGTTTCAATGGGATGAGCATCAGGGTCTTGCGCACAGCCTTGAGAAATGTTCCTTGTGCCTCAGTGCCCTTCCAGAGTTAAATCACTGGGCTTCAAGTGATCTTCCAAGGAACTTTCCCTGCAGCTTTGGGATAATCTGCAATTATAGAAAAGGATTAATGTCCCTAAGCAAATTCCTGGGTAACAATTTTTGAAGTACACAGGAATTTTATGTACGTGCGATTTTTATGAACATGTCATTCAGGGGTACAAGAATGTCATGATTCTTGCTTTAAATAACATTCAATCTCAGTCTTTTTACCAGGTCACAGAATGTCCTGCCAATCTTAGGCACAGAAGAACTTAGGCACTGAGAAACATCACAAGAATTGGGTCCCTTTTGTTATAGCATTAGCAAAACCCACAGGGTCCCTTGAAATCAGGGGCTCTTCCCCTCCTTGGACCATAGTGTGAGAATCTGATGCATCTCCCTAGGACCCCATGAAGGCCTCCAGTCCTTCTAGATCTCTGACCCCTTTCTAGTTTGGGTTGTTTTTTGTCCTTTCTTATGATGTGGATTCTTAGATATCCTTGGGACACTCTCAGAGTCACCTATATCACATATTCTAAGTGTGATAAGAGCAGCAGCAGCCTCAGCTGGAAGCTTATTAGGATTGTAAATTATGGTCCCACCCCCTTATCTACTAAACTTGAATCTTTGAGGTAAGGGCCCAGCAATGAGGGTTTTACCAAACACTCCAGGAATTCTCATGCAAGTTTAAGGGTAAAAATAATAAAACACAAAAAACAAAACTGGCCTTGCACATAATCCGGTCAGTTGTCTCAGACTTTTGGAAACAAAAGCATCAGGTAATTTCTGTTGTCAGCCTTCAGTATCCACTCCCACCCCTACTCAAAGCAAAGAAGGGAGGAGGCCTGGCCATACTGAGAAAATAAACAGCAAGCGGAAAACATAAACAAGCTTCACTCTGAACTTTCAATAACAGAAACACATGCAAATTAATATCTCAATAGACATTTTAACAAATTCTCCTAGATTAATATTTATTATGAATTTTAACCAGAAAATTTTTCTGAGACAGCAATTTTCCAGAAGAATGAGAGAGGGCAGAGGTGTGCTGGCTTGGGATCAGAAGTTGAGAATGAGACCAGAAAAACAGGGTAGAAGGTGAAGAGAACGTGCCACATCAAGGATGGGGAAGGAAGATGATGTTCTCTGGACCAACACGAGCTTTTACAGAAGTTGGTAATCACCATTGTGTTTTTAAAAGTGAAGCCTCAACAGGAGGATCGCAAGTTCAAAGCCTGCCTCAGCAAGTGAGTGAAGTCCTGAGTGACTTAGTGAGACCCTGTCTCAAATTAAAAACTAAAAGGGCTGGGGATGTGGCTGAGTGGTTAAGCATCCCCTGGCTTCAATGTATGGTACCAAAAAAAAAATCTCAGAATGACCTGGAGGGGGCATTGGTGAGAAGGTGAAGGGAAAGAAACCCTGACTGTCCAGAGGCTATGACAGGTCACTAGTTTTCTATTGATTTCCACTCTTCTCCTCCTCCACGAGAAGAGAATGCAGTTATACCTGGGCCTGTGGCACATGGCCAAGGGACAGCCATTTCCCAAGCTCCATCTGGATGTACCCTGTGCAGTGTGGACAGCTGTCAAAGCTGCACCACTTCCGAGCCTGGACCTTGACACATGCAGCCTCCTCCTCGCTTGTCCTTTCCGTGAACTGGAACAGGGAGATGCTCGTGACCCACCTTTGACCACATAAATGAGGGCCAAGGCAGAGTGGAAGCCACAGGGAGGGAAGCTGAGTCCCTGCAGGACTGAGTGCAACAGGGAAGTCCACCTCCCCCCGTGGACCCTAAGAAACGATCTTCCTTAATTCAGTGGTGTGTTGGGTTCTTTGTCACCACAATTTCGATTTTCACATAACTAATGCAAACACCAAGTGCCCATGTGAAGAATCAAGGAAATGCTCTGCATTCACTGAAGCCCACCTTGCAGTAAAGCCCCTAGGGTGCGTGGCAGTCAGTAGAGCTCCACCAGTAATTTCCAAATGAGTGAGCGTGTGGCCATCGGGAGCTCTTTAGAAAGAGATGCTTCACTGTGTCATAAAGCACTCTGCCTGAACCTGTCTCTAAGTGGCACCTCACAAAGGATGACGGGGAAGAGCCAACGGCGGACACATACTAACAACGGGTTAAAATCAAATGGAATCTTTGTGGGTACCATGTAGAGATGATGATTAATTACACATCCATCGCTTCAGCGATTTGCAGATAATAACCACAGTCATCACCGTTTTTCCAAAACAAAAGACTTACACATGCACAGACATATGCAGACAGGAAAATTTTTCTTTTAACAAGTTTGATGAGACATCAAGATTAGTAGGCTCTGCAGGGTCCATAAGAAAATGATGTTGCTATGATATGCAGACTAAAAATGGAGTAGGTTTTTATTTAGTCTGGAAAAGGCATTTTGAGTAGCAGATGTCATAAACTCTAACCTCCAATGCCATTTGCTCAACACTTTTTTTATTTTGGTACCAGGGATTGAACCTGGAAATGCTTAACTATTGAGCCACACCCCAGTCCTTTTTATGTTTTGAGACAGTTTTGCTAAATTGCTTAGGGCCTTGCTGGCCTTAAACTTGTAATCCTCCTGCCTCAGTCTCCCAAGGTGCTGAGATTACAGGCTTGCTCCACCACACCCAGCATGCTGAGCATTTTTGAATAGCATTTCCTAATAAGTGAGAGATAGTATTGAATATGAGAAATTCGAAGATATATATAAAGATATAGGTGGAAGAGAGTTTTACCAAAACAAATAAAGAAAAATAAAACCCCCAAATCCCAGATGTTTAGATTTCCACAAAGTGGCAATTAGTGGTTCCTTTTTAGCTCTGGCTATGTGGTACATTGAGTGGTCTCCAACCAATATCATTATATTATATTTGGGATAATTTTCAAAATGTTTCATTGATGAATTACTGTAGAGCCAAACAAATATTCTTGCCTGTCCTGGGTACCTCCCTACGTGTGCGCTCATACACACCATCACCCAAAGCAAGTAAACTAAAGAACAAAGGACTATGATGGATGAAAGGGTAGAAGATGCAAGCAAGAAAATTCCACTCTAGTAACTTAAGCTGAGGGTTGAGGAATTGAAGGAGCCCAGTAAGTTACAAAATCCCTAAAGAGCTCAGAAATGATTTCCATTTTCCCTTTGCCAAGGGGAAAACTTTTTTATGTTAATGCTAGCATGACCAACATGGCATACTAGAAATGTCCTTAAATAATCCCCAATGGTCTCCTTAACTATTGACTGCCGTCAGATCCATTTTCTGTAGCATCCCAAAGCTGTAAGGTGGCTTCCCAGGCAAACAGTCCCACAGATGGTTCATGCTGTTTTTGTGGTGCTAAAAGTTGTGCTGAAAACCTCCCCGTCTCCCCTATTTTATCACTCTCTTACTGAACTTGATGTATAAGTTTTCCTCCTTTTGCAGTCTCCCCAGGGATGGGGTTGGGTTTTGCAAAGTCAGCACTGCCATCATGGGAGGAGTGCAAGCAGCTCCAGTGCTGGTCCAACCTGTCTACACCAACACCTGGCCTGAAGCTGCTGCCGCTGAGTTTTGTGTCTGCAAAACAGAGCCTTCTTCTTTTTTTTTTTTTTTTTATAGGCCAATTTGTTTTTAAACAGAGCCTTCTTGAGAAGCTCAGTACCACTTTATATTTTCTTCCTCTCCTGCTCTCTACCCCACTTCCCTTCCCCCTGTCAATCACTCCAGCTTCCTGGGGATTGATTGCACTTTCCCAATAAAAACTTAACTTCTAGGGCTGGAGCAGTGTCTCAGGGGTTTCTTCTTTTTGCCTGGCATGCGTAAGGGTGCGGGTTGAGTTCAGACCCCAGCACCATGTACACAATGAAGTGTTGGAGTAATGAAAGCCACATGAAAAACTGAAACTAAATAAAATTCATTCTCTCTCTCTCTCTCTTTAAAGAAAACAAAAACACCCCCCCCCCCCAGTTTAGTTCCCTAGGGAACCTGTGCTAATTCAGTGTCACACCCTTCAACTTTGAATTTCTGTGCTGGGGCTGGGGTGGGGTGGAAGGTCTACTGATACTGGGCAACATGCCTTGTCCTTGCAGCCAGGGAACTGGGTAGAGGAACATCTGTGTCTCTTCCAATGCTGTGCTGAGAGGTGTGGTTCTGCTTCCATCTGTTAGGTTACCCCTAGCTCTTGGCTGCTGAAGTGGTGGCAGATGTCCCCTGTGAACTAGCACGGCCTTACCTGCTCCCTTTCTGCCCAGCAGCCTCTCTGCATTGGCTGTTCTCCTTCTGTGTGGCACTGCCCCAGTATTCCTGCTACATCCCTCCTAACCCTGCCAAGTCGGTCTTTGTTCACTGTCATGCTTCTGATGTGCCCTTTTCCCCATCTTTCCTATTACACCATATTTTCTAGTCCCTGAATGCAAACTTTCACTTCCACTGACCAATCAGTCAACTCTCACACTTAACCCTGTCCCTGGTCTCTCTGATTGTTTCCCATTCCTATTCTTTGATGCCTTCAAAATAAAAGTAGATGGCTCCAGATATAAATAGAAAGCACTGGACATCTTACATCTTTCAAGGTAGAGGAAGATTAAGTCAGAGTCAGCAGGGATCCTATTCTTTGGAACAATAAGGTGATCAGACATCTCAGCCTTTCTTTTGCAATGAAGTGTCTGAGGAAAAAAGTCTTGGACTGGCTTCAAAAGGGACTTTTCTGTAACCGTAGCTGTCCTGGGCCACAGGTGCAGTCATCTATTTTGTAGCCCAGTGTGGTGAAACTGTACACAATATGCGATGGTTTACTGACCTCATTCATTCCGGCAACCGGAAGTGATCAGATTCTTTTTGGTCAGCCGTTGCCTGCCCAGGTTAACAGGTTCTCTTTCTCAAACACTTCTGGGGATTGCCAAGGCTGCTAGTGTCACATTCTATTGATCTCATTAACACAGAGGCTGTGTACCATTATTCGGGTCTGTAATACACAAAGGCACCACTTATAAGGAGACACTATTTCCATTAAAAACAGCGTAGATTTATTGTAATTTTTTTCCCAGCAGGTGGGAGTGAAGGATTTTACTTTAACAAACTCATTATATTAACTCAATTTCCTGGCAGAGGTAAACAAAGGATTCTGAAGAACGGGCACTCTTGCTAGTTTTTAGTGCAAGTGCCAAGACAGCAAACAGCAGCGCTGCCTGTCACTCACCCAGCCCAGATGAGCGGACCTGGGGCTTCTGACATCACCAGGCGTCCTGACTGCTCCTATGTGGCTTTACCTTGAGAGTGGACATCAACAGTCAACTACTTCCCCAAAACTCAACTGAATGCAGGTAGAGCACTGAATATTACTGAAGGCTTTGGAGCTTCAGGAAGGAATACAGAAAAATGTAAAAATACAGAAAAGGAAAAATAAAAGCTCATATATAATATATATAATAAATGAAATATATATTAGAGTTCTTTCCTTTCCCTGGGCAGGTCTGCTGCCCATCTCTCTCTTTAGCCTCCAGGGAAATGCCAGGTTTTGGAGGCCAGTCCAGTGCGCAAATCACACATGCCTTTGATCATGTCATCAGGCAGGGGAACATTAGTTCCTCACTCACCCCAACCTATTTCCAACCCGACACCCGTTGAATGCCATTCCGACCGAAACGAAGACAATCTATGACACATGCCACTGCAGCTCAGTTGAATTCTTCTGTGTCTTGAGTTGGAGGTAATACAATTGAATTTTTCTTCATCTCTGCATAACAAGAGACCCTAATATATTATTTTTTAAAAATAAATTTAGCCTGATTCCTTCCTAAAATAGCAAGTCTTCCGCATTCCTAGCAACCAGTCCTTCAGAATCACTAAGGTTCTGTCTTCATGGTTTTTTACTACACATTTAACAAATATTTAAGGCCCATCATTTAGGAGTCAAGCTCTGGCTAAGTGTTCAGAATATTACTCAGAAGCAGGTGGGCAGAGGTTTACTTTCCAGGTTGGAGAAGGAGGCAGGTAAATAGATAGATCCAAGAAATTAGCAAAGGAGGGACCAAGTTCTAGTCAGAGCATGAGGTGGGAAATGCTTGTTTTCAACTGGGATTGGAAGGGAAGGAGGTGGTCACTGCTGTTGGCGTGGTAAGTGACAAGCACGGGATATTCCTATAGGAACAACACACACAAAGATACGGTCAGAAAATTCCAAGCAGCTGGGAATATCGGAATATAGGATTGTGAGGAAGTATTTACTAGGAGAAAGAACTAGAAATCCAAGAAGTATCCAGAGGATAATGTCCTTTCATTTTGCACCAAAAAATTTGATCTAAAAAGGACTGAAGACTAAAATTGAATATTCTAATGATAAGAGAGTTATGATTTTATTTCTGTCATTTGGAGAACTGGTCAATTGGTGCCACTAATTCTTAGTCATGGTGGTCCAGGTGAAAAATTATGCTGGGCAGCCCCCAAACATTCAGAAACCCAAGTAAATAGATACAGAACATGTTTTGTACTAAGGATCAAGGAGAGGGACAGAGAGAGCAACAAAATACAGAAAGCAGAAGTAAGTTATAGCATTCTATAGCACAGTAGAGTGAATATAATTTGTAATTTATTACACATTTCAAAATAGCTAGAAGAGAAGATTTTGAATATTCACAACACAAAGAACAGAAAAACATTTGCAGTGTCAGAAATGCTAATCACCCTGATTTGATCATTACACATGGTATACATGTATCAAAATATCATTCTATACTTCATAAATATATTCTACTATTTTCTTTTTTCAGTGCTGAGAATCAAGCACTAGCTTTGTGCATGCTAGGCAAGCCCTGTTACCACTGAGCTACATTTTCCAGCCCTACATTTATTTTCAACTGAAAACTTTTTTTTTTTTTTTAGAGAGAGAGTGACAATGAGAAAGAGAGAGAGAGAGAGAGAGAGAGAGAATTAATTTTATTTAGTTTTTCATGTGGCTTTCGTTGCTCCAACACTTGGTTGTGTACATGGTGCTGGGGTTTGAACCCATGTCCTCACACGTGCCAGGCAAGCATTGTAACTGCTGAGCCACTGCACCAGCCCCTAGTTGAAAACTTTTTAAAAGAAAATGAAACAAAGAAATCATGCGTCTAAATAAAAAAGCATTAGGGTTCAATAAAACTAGGTGGTAATTTGAGAAAGTGGCCCAGGTGAAGGAGAAAGGAGTGTAAATGGGGTAACATGCTGTGTTGGTAGTCTGGGGGATATTTTGGGGTGTTTTTCTGAGAGAGGAAGCATAGAAGAAATATATAAATGGAGTGGGGAATAGGAGAGATTTAGATGAAACTAGAGTGGTGCAAGTTTTAGAATATTCCCATATCCTGTGCACCAGAAGCCCTTGGGAGCAAGGCTCATTTTTTGTCTAAGGAACTCTTGATAAAGATTTCACCACAGCCAGGGAGTGGGTGCAGGGGACCGCTCCATCTTTCTTGTCAAGCTAGGTAGCATGGTGGGCACTTTTTACTACAATTCCAGAGCCTCTCATTTGCCATCTCAGTTGGCACCCTCACCACCAGGGACTACCTGGAATTCCAGTCTTCATAACTTACAACCATAGATCCCAGATATATCATCAGGAGAATCCCAGGAAGGACAGGTGCACAGCAGCAAACTCTAGAACAAATCAGGTATCTCGATGGAAAAAACATAGGTGATACAGAGCCAACTAACAAGGAAACTCGTGTGTGCAAGTCAGGGTTAACTGTCCCATCAGCAGAGACGGTGTCCCATGGTTTGGTGGAAGAGCTGAGCTAGACACTAGTGCCAAAGAAAAGCTTAGGAGTGGCCATGGCACCTCGGCAGGCAGAGATCTCTAGAACTGCAAGTGTAAGTGGGGGGATCAGGTCACCAAGGAGCAAAGAACCAGGGATGTCAAGATGTATCCATATGAGTCAGACCCTACCGTTACCCAAGCTTGGAGATCGAAAGGAAGTAAACGAAGAAGTAAATGTCAAGAAAACCCCCAAATCCTTCCCTGCTGCAGAGATATTTTTGTATGGTAGAAGTTAAACCTTTTCTACACCATGGGACAAAAATGCATTCTGAATTTGTATCTTAAAGCCTACAAAGTCATGGCTATTTCTTTTACCACATAGTTTCTCTGGATTGATTTAGACATCCTCACATTCACATTAAAAAAACAAAATTTTTCCAGCAGGGGTCTCTCTCTGCACATGGTACAAAAATTCTTAACAGTTACACGGCAATATTTCCATTGTATTTATCCATTTTACAATGTAAATTAATGTGATTGTAAAATATGCCAAAACTCTTTTCTTAGACAATTAGAAAAACACTAAAACGGTATAATTTAATATTGCACATGATGATCTGGGTGAGGATTAAATAGGTGTGTTCACTGGGTAGCTCATCAAATAACACATTTATAACTTAAGCATTTTTATTTTTACACATTATGCTTCCAAAAATCCATTTTAAAGGCATAATCCCTAATCTGACTTCTATTCACATGTTTCTTTCATTTTTGTTTTGTTTTATTTCTCAGGTACCTGGAACATTGGACATTTTGCCTATTTTATTTAGGTATTTCATTAAATTTTATACAAATAATTATGTTTGGTGTGTGTGTTAAAGGGAAATAGGAAAACATAGTAGAATATACCTGTAATATCCAACAGTATTAACCTTGCTCAAGAGTGAAGATTATCCAGGAAAAATCTTTGCACTCCTTTTTAAATTGTGAACTTTTGGAAAGAGGTGCTGTCATTGTTGGCATCCAAGCTATGGAATGGACCCCAAGGGTCAGAGGGACAGTGGCCCTGTGATGCTCTACACTGCCTGGTCTGTGCTTCTGCTGGGAGTAGGGTAGCAGGACCCCTGGCATTGAGCACTTTCCTTCCTGAAGAGCTCTGCTCCCTCCTGCTGCCACCAATTGACTTATTTGGAGCAGAAGAGAGAATGATCCCAAACTACCCCTTCACATGTTAGCAAATGACATCTAAAATACAGTGCTTTAGAGAAATGCCTGTCATTTAGAATTTCCTATAAAAATTCTTGGATCCACATTTGGACAAAACTCTCAGCCTGCTGGTTTTATTTCTGTGCTTTTATCTCAAGCTTTTTCTTTTGCTTTATTTCTTTAGGATTACATGCATCATGTCTTTCCTTGTCTCGATTTGCATTCTTTCTTTATAATCTCTTGAGAACATTTCTTCTAGGAAAAGAAGGAACAACACTGGAGTGGAACTTTTAAATAACACATATATGGGCTGGAGCGGTGGCTTGGTGGTCATAGCGCTTGCCCATCATGTGTGAGTATGTGAGTTCAAACCCCAGCATCCACATACACAACTAAGCGTCAGAGCAATGAAAGCCATGCAAAAAACTCAATAAAAATTGATTCTCTCTGTTTTCCTCTCTCACTGTCCTTCTCTCAAAAAAATATATATATATTTTCCCTTTGCAAGAATTAATATTGGATCCTAAAAAACTTCAAACTTCAAACCTGACCGATAACAAAACAGAAAATCTTCAGTGAAAATGTTTTATTCCAAATGACATTGCCACTTACTCTTTAATAGTATTAAAGTAATTACCTTAATTCTGTCCTGGGGAAAAAAAAACCCATTAAGATGCTTTAATGAAGGAAATATATATTTGTAATGGACCAAATGGCAACATGCCCTTGTCTGCAGCAATGACAATGTCCAAGAAAGGAAGATCCGCATTCAAACATGGTGCCTCTGGGCACCAAATATTACAAGAATTCCTAGTCAGCAGGATGCTATGCCAGAAGCACTCCACAAATTGGTTTAGCCTTTCTTACCAACTTGCAGCCGCACTCTAAATATTTCTTCCATATTAATATTAGCACACCGGACAGTTCCCATGTATCCCGTAGCATCCTATATTGAGCTAACTCTGGGCTATGAAATCAATACATACTATGTACATCCTCCTCATCGGAGCATTTTTTCTCTATTAATATTTATGCAGTCCTTCCTGCCTTCCTCTTTCCTATGCAAACCACGTCCCTGCCTTCTGTTTTGCTTATTGTTTCTTTTCCCTGCTGTTTGCTCAGCATCTCTGTAATCATTTCTCTTTGCTCTGGCCTTTGCTCCAGCCTCATGTTCATTTTGGCCTCTTCCTTCTTCCCTTGTAAACCTCTTTGATTCCATTTGACAGTCTAAGATTTTTTTTTCTTTTCTATTCCAGAGGCTTCTGTTGCCATAGTGATGCTTGATGATTACCATGACCATGACTACTTGCAGTGGCACTCTGGTTGCTATAACAATGCCACTCAGCAAAGAATTCTGTAGAACCTGGGGAGAAGGATGCTAGCGCACACCTTTCCGTGGTGTAGGCTGCCTGGAAATGTTTCTTCTTTAATATTTGTTCATGAAACTTGAGTCCACAAATATAAGGGCAACTCATTCTTCTGACGCCAAAGGACTAGGTTATGCTTACCTTGCAAAGTTCATCTCCTGTGTATGCCTTGCTTGACTTTCCATTCTACTGTTTTGAATTATGACATTACAATTATATCTGTCATGGTTCAAACTGTGTCCTCCCCAAATTCATATGTTGAAGAATTAACCTCCAATGTGACTAATTTTTGGAGATGGGGCTTTTAAAAGGTAATTAAGGTTAAATGAGAGTGGAGCCCTAATCCAATAGGAGTGGTGGCCTAAGATACAGCAAGAAGGCAGTCATTTGGTTTTTTTTGTTTTTTTTTTAA